>CAXARA010000807.1:0-32145 GCA_963971135.1 Stenus bimaculatus | reverse complement strand
GTTATTTTTTAGAAATAATGCGTTTTTCTTAAAAATCAAACAAAAACTGCTGTAACTTTTTTATTTCTTTATAAAAAAATGTAAATTTTGTTTAAATAATTTTATTTTCATGAAATCTTATTAGAAATGTAGTTTTAAAATTTTTCGGTCGATTATTTTTAAAATTATACCAAAAAAACGTTTTTCTTAAAAATCACACAAAAACTGCAGAAACTTTTTTATTTCTTTATAAAAAAATGTAAATTTTGTTTAAATAATTTTATTTTCATGAAATCTAATTAGAAATGTAGTTTTAAAATTTTTCGGACGATTACTTTTAAAATTATATCAAAAAAACGTTATTTTTTAGAAATAATGCGTTTTTCTTAAAAATCAAACAAAAACTGCTGTAACTTTTTTATTTCTTTATAAAAAAATGTAAATTTTGTTTAAATAATTTTATTTTCATGAAATCTAATTAGAAATGTAGTTTTAAAATTTTTCGGTCGATTATTTTTAAAATTATACCAAAAAAACGTTTTTCTTAAAAATCACACAAAAACTGCAGAAACTTTTTTATTTTTTTATAAAAAAATGTAAATTTTGTTTAAATAATATAATTTTCATGAAATCTAATTAGAAATGTAGTTTTAAAATTTTTCGGACGATTACTTTTAAAATTATATCAAAAAAACGTTATTTTTTAGAAATAATGCGTTTTTCTTAAAAATCAAACAAAAACTGCTGTAACTTTTTTATTTCTTTATAAAAAAATGTAAATTTTGTTTAAATAATTTTATTTTCATGAAATCTAATTAGAAATGTAGTTTTAAAATTTTTCGGTCGATTATTTTTAAAATTATACCAAAAAAACGTTTTTCTTAAAAATCACACAAAAACTGCAGAAACTTTTTTATTTCTTTATAAAAAAATGTAAATTTTGTTTAAATAATATTATTTTCATGAAATCTAATTAGAAATGTAGTTTTAAAATTTTTCGGACGATTACTTTTAAAATTATATCAAAAAAACGTTATTTTTTAGAAATAATGCGTTTTTCTTAAAAATCAAACAAAAACTGCTGTAACTTTTTTATTTCTTTATAAAAAAATGTAAATATTGTTTAAATAATATTATTTTCATGAAATCTAATTAGAAATGTAGTTTTAAAATTTTTCGGACGATTACTTTTAAAATTATATCAAAAAAACTTTATTTTTTAGAAATAATGCGTTTTTCTTAAAAATCAAACAAAAACTGCTGTAACTTTTTTATTTCTTTATAAAAAAATGTAAATTTTGTTTAAATAATTTTATTTTCATGAAATCTAATTAGAAATGTAGTTTCAAAATTTTTCGGTCGATTATTTTTAAAATTATACCAAAAAAACGTTTTTCTTAAAAATCACACAAAAACTGCAGAAACTTTTTTATTTCTTTATAAAAAAATGTAAATTTTGTTTAAATAATTTTATTTTCATGAAATCTAATTAGAAATGTAGTTTTAAAATTTTTCGGACGATTACTTTTAAAATTATATCAAAAAAACGTTATTTTTAGAAATAATGCGTTTTTCTTAAAAATCAAACAAAAACTGCTGTAACTTTTTTATTTCTTTATAAAAAAATGTAAATTTTGTTTAAATAATTTTATTTTCATGAAATCTAATTAGAAATGTAGTTTTAAAATTTTTCGGTCGATTATTTTTAAAATTATACCAAAAAAACGTTTTTCTTAAAAATCACACAAAAACTGCAGAAACTTTTTTATTTCTTTATAAAAAAATGTAAATTTTGTTTAAATAATATTATTTTCATGAAATCTAATTAGAAATGTAGTTTTAAAATTTTTCGGACGATTACTTTTAAAATTATATCAAAAAAACGTTATTTTTTAGAAATAATGCGTTTTTCTTAAAAATCAAACAAAAACTGCTGTAACTTTTTTATTTCTTTATAAAAAAATGTAAATTTTGTTTAAATAATTTTATTTTCATGAAATCTAATTAGAAATGTAGTTTTAAAATTTTTCGGTCGATTATTTTTAAAATTATACCAAAAAAACGTTTTTCTTAAAAATCAAACTAAAACTGCTGTAACTTTTTTATTTCTTTATAAAAAAATGTAAATTTTGTTTAAATAATATTATTTTCATGAAATCTAATTAGAAATGTAGTTTTAAAATTTTTCGGACGATTACTTTTAAAATTATATCAAAAAAACGTTATTTTTTAGAAATAATGCGTTTTTCTTAAAAATCAAACAAAAAATGCTGTAACTTTTTTATTTCTTTATAAAAAAATGTAAATTTTGTTTAAATAATTTTATTTTCATGAAATCTAATTAGAAATGTAGTTTTAAAATTTTTCCGTCGATTATTTTTAAAATTATACCAAAAAAAACGTTTTTCTTAAAAATCACACAAAAACTGCAGAAACTTTTTTATTTCTTTATAAAAAAATGTAAATTTTGTTTAAATAATTTTATTTTCATGAAATCTAATTAGAAATGTAGTTTTAAAATTTTTCGGACGATTACTTTTAAAATTATATCAAAAAAACGTTATTTTTTCGAAATAATGCGTTTTTCTTAAAAATCAAACAAAAACTGCTGTAACTTTTTTATTTCTTTATAAAAAAATGTAAATTTTGTTTAAATAATTTTATTTTCATGAATCTAATTAGAAATGTAGTTTTAAAATTTTTCGGTCGATTATTTTTAAAATTATAACAAAAAAACGTTTTTCTTAAAAATCAAACTAAAACTGCTGTAACTTTTTTATTTCTTTATAAAAAAATGTAAATTTTGTTTAAATAATATTATTTTCATGAAATCTAATTAGAAATGTAGTTTTAAAATTTTTCGGACGATTACTTTTAAAATTATATCAAAAAAACGTTATTTTTTAGAAATAATGCGTTTTCTTAAAAATCAAACAAAAACTGCTGCAACTTTTTTATTTCTTTATAAAAAAATGTAAATTTTGTTTAAATAATTTTATTTTCATGAAATCTAATTAGAAATGTAGTTTTAAAATTTTTCGGTCGATTATTTTTAAAATTATACCAAAAAAACGTTTTTCTTATAAATCACACAAAAACTGCAGAAACTTTTTTATTTCTTTATAAAAAAATGTAAATTTTGTTTAAATAATTTTATTTTCATGAAATCTAATTAGAAATGTAGTTTTAAAATTTTTCGGACGATTACTTTTAAAATTATATCAAAAAAACGTTATTTTTTAGAAATAATGCGTTTTTCTTAAAAATCAAACAAAAACTGCTGTAACTTTTTTATTTCTTTATAAAAAAATGTAAATTTTGTTTAAATAATTTTATTTTCATGAAATCTAATTAGAAATGTAGTTTTAAAATTTTTCGGTCGATTATTTTTAAAATTATACCAAAAAAAACGTTTTTCTTAAAAATCACACAAAAACTGCAGAAACTTTTTTATTTCTTTATAAAAAAATGTAAATTTTGTTTAAATAATATTATTTTCATGAAATCTAATTAGAAATGTAGTTTTAAAATTTTTCGGACGATTACTTTTAAAATTATATCAAAAAAACGTTATTTTTTAGAAATAATGCGTTTTTCTTAAAAATCAAACAAAAACTGCTGTAACTTTTTTATTTCTTTATAAAAAAATGTAAATTTTGTTTAAATAATTTTATTTTCATGAAATCTAATTAGAAATGTAGTTTTAAAATTTTTCGGTCGATTATTTTTAAAATTATACCAAAAAAACGTTTTTCTTAAAAATCACACAAAAACTGCAGAAACTTTTTTACTTCTTTATAAAAAAATGTAAATTTTGTTTAAATAATATTATTTTCATGAAATCTAATTAGAAATGTAGTTTTAAAATTTTTCGGACGATTACTTTTAAAATTATATCAAAAAAACGTAATTTTTTAGAAATAATGCGTTTTTCTTAAAAATCAAACAAAAACTGCTGTAACTTTTTTATTTCTTTATAAAAAAATGTAAATTTTGTTTAAATAATATTATTTTCATGAAATCTAATTAGAAATGTAGTTTTAAAATTTTTCGGACGATTACTTTTAAAATTATATCAAAAAAACGTTATTTTTTAGAAATAATGCGTTTTTCTTAAAAATCAAACAAAAACTGCTGTAACTTTTTTATTTCTTTATAAAAAAATGTAAATTTTGTTTAAATAATTTTATTTTCATGAAATCTAATTAGAAATGTAGTTTTAAAATTTTTCGGTCGATTATTTTTAAAATTATACCAAAAAAACGTTTTTCGTTTTTCTTAAAAATCACACAAAAACTGCAGAAACTTTTTTATTTCTTTATAAAAAAATGTAAATTTTGTTTAAATAATATTATTTTCATGAAATCTAATTAGAAATGTAGTTTTAAAATTTTTCGGACGATTACTTTTAAAATTATATCAAAAAAACGTTATTTTTAGAAATAATGCGTTTTTCTTAAAAATCAAACAAAAACTGCTGTAACTTTTTTATTCCTTTATAAAAAATGTAAATTTTGTTTAAATAATTTTATTTTCATGAAATCTAATTAGAAATGTAGTTTTAAAATTTTTCGGTCGATTATTTTAAAATTATACCAAAAAAACGTTTTTCTTAAAAATCAAACTAAAACTGCTGTAACTTTTTTATTTCTTTATAAAAAATGTAAATTTTGTTTAAATAATATTATTTTCATGAAATCTAATTAGAAATGTAGTTTTAAAATTTTTCGGACGATTACTTTTAAAATTATATCAAAAAAACGTTATTTTTTAGAAATAATGCGTTTTCTTAAAAATCAAACATAAACTGCTGTAACTTTTTTATTTCTTTATAAAAAAATGTAAATTTTGTTTAAATAATTTTATTTTCATGAAATCTAATTAGAAATGTAGTTTTAAAATTTTTCGGTCGATTATTTTTAAAATTATACCAAAAAAAACGTTTTTCTTAAAAATCAAACTAAAACTGCTGTAACTTTTTTATTTCTTTATAAAAAAATGTAAATTTTGTTTAAATAATATTATTTTCATGAAATCTAATTAGAAATGTAGTTTTAAAATTTTTCGGACGATTACTTTTAAAATTATATCAAAAAAACGTTATTTTTTAGAAATAATGCGTTTTTCTTAAAAATCAAACGAAAACTGCTGTAACTTTTTTATTTCTTTATAAAAAAATGTAAATTTTGTTTAAATAATTTTATTTTCATGAAATCTAATTAGAAATGTAGTTTTAAAATTTTCGGTCGATTATTTTTAAAATTATACCAAAAAAACGTTTTTCTTAAAAATCAAACTAAAACTGCTGTAACTTTTTTATTTCTTTATAAAAAATGTAAATTTTGTTTAAATAATATTATTTTCATGAAATCTAATTAGAAATGTAGTTTTAAAATTTTTCGGACGATTACTTTTAAAATTATATCAAAAAACGTTATTTTTTAGAAATAATGCGTTTTTCTTAAAAATCAAACAAAAACTGCTGTAACTTTTTTATTTCTTTATAAAAAAATGTAAATTTTGTTTAAATAATTTTATTTTCATGAAATCTAATTAGAAATGTAGTTTTAAAATTTTTCGGTTGATTATTTTTAAATTATACCAAAAAAACGTTTTTCTTAAAAATCAAACTAAAACTGCTGTAACTTTTTTATTTCTTTTTAAAAAAATGTAAATTTTGTTTAAATAATATTATTTTCATGAAATCTAATTAGAAATGTAGTTTTAAAATTTTTCGGACGATTACTTTTAAAATTATATCAAAAAAACGTTATTTTTTAGAAATAATGCGTTTTTCTTAAAAATCAAACAAAAACTGCTGTAACTTTTTTATTTCTTTATAAAAAAATGTAAATTTTGTTTAAATAATTTTATTTTCATGAAATCTAATTAGAAATGTAGTTTTAAAATTTTTCGGTCGATTATTTTTAAAATTATACCAAAAAAACGTTTTTCTTAAAAATCAAACTAAAACTGCTGTAACTTTTTTATTTCTTTATAAAAAAATGTAAATTTTGTTTAAATAATATTATTTCATGAAACTAATTAGAAATGTAGTTTTAAAATTTTTCGGACGATTACTTTTAAAATTATATCAAAAAAACGTTATTTTTTAGAAATAATGCGTTTTTCTTAAAATCAAACAAAAACTGCTGTAACTTTTTTATTCTTTATAAAAAAATGTAAATTTTGTTTAAATAATTTATTTTCATGAAATCTAATTAGAAATGTAGTTTTAAAATTTTTCGGTCGATTATTTTTAAAATTATACCAAAAAAAACGTTTTTCTTAAAAATCAAACTAAAACTGCTGTAACTTTTTTATTTCTTTATAAAAAAATGTAAATTTTGTTTAAATAAAATTATTTTCATGAAATCTAATTAGAAATGTAGTTTTAAAATTTTCGGACGATTACTTTAAAATTATATCAAAAAAACGTTATTTTTTAGAAATAATGCGTTTTTCTTAAAAATCAAACAAAAACTGCTGTAACTTTTTTATTTCTTTATAAAAAAATGTAAATTTTGTTTAAATAATTTTATTTTCATGAAATCTAATTAGAAATGTAGTTTTAAAATTTTTCGGTCGATTATTTTTAAAATTATACCAAAAAAACGTTTTTCTTAAAAATCAAACTAAAACTGCTGTAACTTTTTTATTTCTTTATAAAAAAATGTAAATTTTGTTTAAATAATATTATTTTCATGAAATCTAATTAGAAATGTAGTTTTAAAATTTTTCGGACGATTACTTTTAAAATTATATCAAAAAAAACGTTATTTTTTAGAAATAATGCGTTTTTCTTAAAAATCAAACAAAAACTGCTGTAACTTTTTTATTTCTTTATAAAAAAATGTAAATTTTGTTTAAATAATTTTATTTTCATGAAATCTAATTAGAAATGTAGTTTTAAAATTTTTCGGTCAATTATTTTTAAAATTATACCAAAAAAACGTTTTCTTAAAAATCACACAAAAACTGCAGAAACTTTTTTATTTCTTTATAAAAAATGTAAATTTTGTTTAAATAATTTTATTTTCATGAAATCTAATTAGAAATGTAGTTTTAAAATTTTTCTTACGATTACTTTTAAAATTATATCAAAAAAACGTTATTTTTTAGAAATAATGCGTTTTTCTTAAAAATCAAACAAAAACTGCTGTAACTTTTTTATTTCTTTATAAAAAAAATGTAAATTTTGTTTAAATAATTTTATTTTCATGAAATCTAATTAGAAATGTAGTTTTAAAATTTTTCGGTCGATTATTTTTAAAATTATACCAAAAAAACGTTTTTCTTAAAAATCAAACTAAAACTGCTGTAACTTTTTTATTTCTTTATAAAAAAATGTAAATTTTGTTTAAATAATATTATTTTCATGAAATCTAATTAGAAATGTAGTTTTAAAATTTTTCGGACGATTACTTTTAAAATTATATCAAAAAAACGTTATTTTTTAGAAATAATGCGTTTTTCTTAAAAATATCAAACAAAAACTGCTGTAACTTTTTTATTTCTTTATAAAAAATGTAAATTTTGTTTAAATAATTTTATTTTCATGAAATCTAATTAGAAATGTAGTTTTAAAATTTTTCGGTCGATTATTTTAAAATTATACCAAAAAAAACGTTTTTCTTAAAAATCACACAAAAACTGCAGAAACTTTTTTATTTCTTTATAAAAAATGTAAATTTTGTTTAAATAATTTTATTTTCATGAAATCTAATTAGAAATGTAGTTTAAAATTTTTCGGACGATTACTTTTAAAATTATATCAAAAAAACGTTATTTTTTAGAAATAATGCGTTTTTCTTAAAAATCAAACAAAAACTGCTGTAACTTTTTTATTTCTTTATAAAAAAATGTAAATTTTGTTTAAATAATTTTATTTTCATGAAATCTAATTAGAAATGTAGTTTTAAAATTTTTCGGTCGATTATTTTTAAAATTATACCAAAAAAACGGTTTTCTTAAAAATCAAACTAAAACTGCTGTAACTTTTTTATTTCTTTATAAAAAAATGTAAATTTTGTTTAAATAATTTTATTTTCATGAAATCTAATTAGAAATGTAGTTTTAAAATTTTTCGGTCGATTATTTTTAAAATTATACCAAAAAAACGTTTTTCTTAAAAATCAAACTAAAACTGCTGTAACTTTTTTATTTCTTTATAAAAAAATGTAAATTTTGTTTAAATAATATTATTTTCATGAAATCTAATTAGAAATGTAGTTTTAAAATTTTTCGGACGATTACTTTTAAAATTATATCAAAAAAACGTTATTTTTTAGAAATAATGCGTTTTTCTTAAAAATCAAACAAAAACTGCTGTAACTTTTTTATTTCTTTATAAAAAAATGTAAATTTTGTTTAAATAATTTTATTTTCATAAAATCTAATTAGAAATGTAGTTTTAAAATTTTTCGGTCGATTATTTTTAAAATTATACCAAAAAAACGTTTTTCTTAAAAATCAAACAAAAACTGCTGTAACTTTTTTATTTCTTTATAAAAAAATGTAAATTTTGTTTTAATAATTTTATTTTCATGAAATCTAATTAGAAATGTAGTTTTAAAATTTTTCGGTCGATTATTTTTAAAATTATACCAAAAAAACGTTTTTCTTAAAAATCAAACTAAAACTGCTGTAACTTTTTTATTTCTTTATAAAAAAATGTAAATTTTGTTTAAATAATATTATTTTCATGAAATCTAATTAGAAATGTAGTTTTAAAATTTTTCGGACGATTACTTTTAAAATTATATCAAAAAAACGTTATTTTTTAGAAATAATGCGTTTTTCTTAAAAATCAAACAAAAACTGCTGTAACTTTTTTATTTCTTTATAAAAAAATGTAAATTTTGTTTAAATAATTTTATTTTCATGAAATCTAATTAGAAATGTAGTTTTAAAATTTTTCGGTCGATTATTTTTAAAATTATACCAAAAAAACGTTTTTCTTAAAAATCACACAAAAACTGCAGAAACTTTTTTATTTCTTTATATAAAAATGTAAATTTTGTTTAAATAATTTTATTTTCATGAAATCTAATTAGAAATGTAGTTTTAAAATTTTTCGGACGATTACTTTTAAAATTATATCAAAAAAACGTTATTTTTTAGAAATAATGCGTTTTTCTTAAAAATCAAACAAAAACTGCTGTAACTTTTTTATTTCTTTATAAAAAAATGTAAATTTTGTTTAAATAATTTTATTTTCATGAAATCTAATTAGAAATGTAGTTTTAAAATTTTTCGGTCGATTATTTTTAAAATTATACCAAAAAAACGTTTTTCTTAAAAATCACACAAAAACTGCAGAAACTTTTTTATTTCTTTATAAAAAAATGTAAATTTTGTTTAAATAATTTTATTTTCATGAAATCTAATTAGAAATGTAGTTTTAAAATTTTTCGGTCGATTATTTTTAAAATTATACCAAAAAAACGTTTTTCTTAAAAATCAAACTAAAACTGCTGTAACTTTTTTATTTCTTTATAAAAAAATGTAAATTTTGTTTAAATAATATTATTTTCATGAAATCTAATTAGAAATGTAGTTTTAAAATTTTTCGGACGATTACTTTTAAAATTATATCAAAAAAACGTTATTTTTTAGAAATAATGCGTTTTTCTTAAAAATCAAACAAAAACTGCTGTAACTTTTTTATTTCTTTATAAAAAAATGTAAATTTTGTTTAAATAATTTTATTTTCATGAAATCTAATTAGAAATGTAGTTTTAAAATTTTTCGGTCGATTATTTTTAAAATTATACCAAGAAAACGTTTTTCTTAAAAATCACACAAAAACTGCAGAAACTTTTTTATTTCTTTATAAAAAAATGTAAATTTTGTTTAAATAATTTTATTTTCATGAAATCTAATTAGAAATGTAGTTTTAAAATTTTTCGGACGATTACTTTTAAAATTATATCAAAAAAACGTTATTTTTTAGAAATAATGCGTTTTTCTTAAAAATCAAACAAAAACTGCTGTAACTTTTTTATTTCTTTATAAAAAAATGTAAATTTTGTTTAAATAATTTTATTTTCATGAAATCTAATTAGAAATGTTGTTTTAAAATTTTTCGGTCGATTATTTTTAAAATTATACCAAAAAAACGTTTTTCTTAAAAATCAAACTAAAACTGCTGTAACTTTTTTATTTCTTTATAAAAAAATGTAAATTTTGTTTAAATAATATTATTTTCATGAAATCTAATTAGAAATGTAGTTTTAAAATTTTTCGGACGATTACTTTTAAAATTATATCAAAAAAACGTTATTTTTTAGAAATAATGCGTTTTTCTTAAAAATCAAACAAAAACTGCTGTAACTTTTTTATTTCTTTATAAAAAAATGTAAATTTTGTTTAAATAATTTTATTTTCATGAAATCTAATTAGAAATGTAGTTTTAAAATTTTTCGGTCGATTATTTTTAAAATTATACCAAAAAAACGTTTTTCTTAAAAATCACACAAAAACTGCAGAAACTTTTTTATTTCTTTATAAAAAAATGTAAATTTTGTTTAAATAATTTTATTTTCATGAAATCTAATTAGAAATGTAGTTTTAAAATTTTTCGGACGATTACTTTTAAAATTATATCAAAAAAACGTTATTTTTTAGAAATAATGCGTTTTTCTTAAAAATCAAACAAAAACTGCTGTAACTTTTTTATTTCTTTATAAAAAAATGTAAATTTTGTTTAAATAATTTTATTTTCATGAAATCTAATTAGAAATGTAGTTTTAAAATTTTTCGGTCGATTATTTTTAAAATTATACCAAAAAAACGTTTTTCTTAAAAATCAAACTAAAACTGCTGTAACTTTTTTATTTCTTTATAAAAAAATGTAAATTTTGTTTAAATAATATTATTTTCATGAAATCTAATTAGAAATGTAGTTTTAAAATTTTTCGGACGATTACTTTTAAAATTATATCAAAAAAACGTTATTTTTTAGAAATAGCGCGTTTTTCTTAAAAATCAAACAAAAACTGCTGTAACTTTTTTATTTCTTTATAAAAAAATGTAAATTTTGTTTAAATAATTTTATTTTCATGAAATCTAATTAGAAATGTAGTTTTAAAATTTTTCGGTCGATTATTTTTAAAATTATACCAAAAAAACGTTTTTCTTAAAAATCACACAAAAACTGCAGAAACTTTTTTATTTCTTTATAAAAAAATGTAAATTTTGTTTAAATAATTTTATTTTCATGAAATCTAATTAGAAATGTAGTTTTAAAATTTTTCGGAAGATTACTTTTAAAATTATATCAAAAAAACGTTATTTTTTAGAAATAATGCGTTTTTCTTAAAAATCAAACAAAAACTGCAGTAACTTTTTTATTTCTTTATAAAAAAATGTAAATTTTGTTTAAATAATTTTATTTTCATGAAATCTAATTGGAAATGTAGTTTTAAAATTTTTCGGTCGATTATTTTTAAAATTATACCAAAAAAACGTTTTTCTTAAAAATCACACAAAAACTGCAAAAACTTTTTTATTTCTTTATAAAAAAATGTAAATTTTGTTTAAATAATATTATTTTCATGAAATCTAATTAGAAATGTAGTTTTAAAATTTTTCGGACGATTACTTTTAAAATTATATCAAAAAAACGTTATTTTTTAGAAATAATGCGTTTTTCTTAAAAATCAAACAAAAACTGCTGTAACTTTTTTATTTCTTTATAAAAAAATGTAAATTTTGTTTAAATAATTTTATTTTCATGAAATCTAATTAGAAATGTAGTTTTAAAATTTTTCGGTCGATTATTTTTAAAATTATACCAAAAAAACGTTTTTCTTAACAATCAAACTAAAACTGCTGTAACTTTTTTATTTCTTTATAAAAAAATGTAAATTTTGTTTAAATAATATTATTTTCATGAAATCTAATTAGAAATGTAGTTTTAAAATTTTTCGGACGATTACTTTTAAAATAATATCAAAAAAACGTTATTTTTTAGAAATAATGCGTTTTTCTTAAAAATCAATCAAAAACTGCTGTAACTTTTTTATTTCTTTATAAAAAAATGTAAATTTTGTTTAAATAATTTTATTTTCATGAAATCTAATTAGAAATGTAGTTTCAAAATTTTTCGGTCGATTATTTTTAAAATTATACCAAAAAAACGTTTTTCTTAAAAATCACACAAAAACTGCAGAAACTTTTTTATTTCTTTATAAAAGAATGTAAATTTTGTTTAAATAATATTATTTTCATGAAATCTAATTAGAAATGTAGTTTTAAAATTTTTCGGACGATTACTTTTAAAATTATATCAAAAAAACGTTATTTTTTAGAAATAATGCGTTTTTCTTAAAAATCAAACAAAAACTGCTGTAACTTTTTTATTTCTTTATAAAAAAATGTAAATTTTGATTAAATAATTTTATTTTCATGAAATCTAATTAGAAATGTAGTTTTAAAATTTTTCGGTCGATTATTTTTAAAATTATACCAAAAAAACGTTTTTCTTAAAAATCACACAAAAACTGCAGAAACTTTTTTATTTCTTTATAAAAAAATGTAAATTTTGTTTAAATAATATTATTTTCATGAAATCTAATTAGAAATGTAGTTTTAAAATTTTTCGGACGATTACTTTTAAAATTATATCAAAAAAACGTTATTTTTTAGAAATAATGCGTTTTTCTTAAAAATCAAACAAAAACTGCTGTAACTTTTATATTTCTTTATAAAAAAATGTAAATTTTGTTTAAATAATATTATTTTTATGAAATCTAATTAGAAATGTAGTTTTAAAATTTTTCGGACGATTACTTTTAAAATTATATCAAAAAAACGTTATTTTTTAGAAATAATGCGTTTTTCTTAAAAATCAAACAAAAACTGCTGTAACTTTTTTATTTCTTTATAACAAAATGTAAATTTTGTTTAAATAATTTTATTTTCATGAAATCTAATTAGAAATGTAGTTTTAAAATTTTTCGGTCGATTATTTTTAAAATTATACCAAAAAAACGTTTTTCTTAAAAATCACACAAAAACTGCAGAAACTTTTTTATTTCTTTATAAAAAAATGTAAATTTTGTTTAAATAATATTATTTTCATGAAATCTAATTAGAAATGTAGTTTTAAAATTTTTCGGACGATTACTTTTAAAATTATATCAAAAAAACGTTATTTTTTAGAAATAATGCGTTTTTCTTAAAAATCAAACAAAAACTGCTGTAACTTTTTTATTTCTTTATAAAAAAATGTAAATTTTGTTTAAATAATTTTATTTTCATGAAATCTAATTAGAAATGTAGTTTTAAAATTTTTCGGACGATTACTTTTAAAATTATATCAAAAAAACGTTATTTTTTAGAAATAATGCGTTTTTCTTAAAAATCAAACAAAAACTGCTGTAACTTTTTTATTTCTTTATAAAAAAATGTAAATTTTGTTTAAATAAATTTATTTTCATGAAATCTAATTAGAAATGTAGTTTTAAAATTTTTCGGTCGATTATTTTTAAAATTATACCAAAAAAACGTTTTTCTTAAAAATCAAACTAAAACTGCTGTAACTTTTTTATTTCTTTATAAAAAAATGTAAATTTTGTTTAAATAATATTATTTTCATGAAATCTAATTAGAAATGTAGTTTTAAAATTTTTCGGACGATTACTTTTAAAATTATATCAAAAAAACGTTATTTTTTAGAAATAATGCGTTTTTCTTAAAAATCAAACAAAAACTGCTGTAACTTTTTTATTTCTTTATAAAAAAATGTAAATTTTGTTTAAATAATATTATTTTCATGAAATCTAATTAGAAATGTAGTTTTAAAATTTTTCGGACGATTACTTTTAAAATTATATCAAAAAAACGTAATTTTTTAGAAATAATGCGTTTTTCTTAAAAATCAAACAAAAACTGCTGTAACTTTTTTATTTCTTTATAAAAAAATGTAAATTTTGTTTAAATAATTTTATTTTCATGAAATCTAATTAGAAATGTAGTTTTAAAATTTTTCGGTCGATTATTTTTAAAATTATACCAAAAAAACGTTTTTCTTAAAAATCACACAAAAACTGCAGAAACTTTTTTATTTCTTTATAAAAAAATGTAAATTTTGTTTAAATAATTTTATTTTCAGGATTATTTTTAAAATTATACCAAAAAAACGTTTTTCTTAAAAATCAAACTAAAACTGCTGTAACTTTTTTATTTCTTTATAAAAAAATGTAAATTTTGTTTAAATAATATTATTTTCATGAAATCTAATTAGAAATGTAGTTTTAAAATTTTTCGGACGATTACTTTTAAAATTATATCAAAAAAACGTTATTTTTTTAGAAATAATGCGTTTTTCTTAAAAATCAAACAAAAACTGCTGTAACTTTTTTATTTCTTTATAAAAAAATGTAAATTTTGTTTAAATAATTTTATTTTCAGGATTATTTTTAAAATTATACCAAAAAAAACGTTTTTCTTAAAAATCAAACTAAAACTGCTGTAACTTTTTTATTTCTTTATAAAAAAATGTAAATTTTGTTTAAATAATTTTATTTTCATGAAATCTAATTAGAAATGTAGTTTTAAAATTTTTCGGTCGATTATTTTTAAAATTATACCAAAAAAACGTTTTTCTTAAAAATCACACAAAAACTGCAGAAACTTTTTTATTTCTTTATAAAAAAATGTAAATTTTGTTTAAATAATTTTATTTTCATGAAATCTAATTAGAAATGTAGTTTTAAAATTTTTCGGACGATTACTTTTAAAATTATATCAAAAAAACGTTATTTTTTAGAAATAATGCGTTTTTCTTAAAAATCAAACAAAAACTGCTGTAACTTTTTTATTTCTTTATAAAAAAATGTAAATTTTGTTTAAATAATTTTATTTTCATGAAATCTAATTAGAAATGTAGTTTCAAAATTTTTCGGTCAATTATTTTTAAAATTATACCAAAAAAACGTTTTTCTTAAAAATCACACAAAAACTGCAGAAACTTTTTTATTTCTTTATAAAAAAATGTAAATTTTGTTTAAATAATATTATTTTCATGAAATCTAATTAGAAATCTAGTTTTAAAATTTTTCGGATGATTACTTTTAAAATTATATCAAAAAAACGTTATTTTTTAGAAATAATGCGTTTTTCTTAAAAATCAAACAAAAACTGCTGTAACTTTTTTATTTCTTTATAAAAAAATGTAAATTTTGTTTAAATAATTTTATTTTCATGAAATCTAATTAGAAATGTAGTTTTAAAATTTTTCGGTCGATTATTTTTAAAATTATACCAAAAAAACGTTTTTCTTAAAAATCAAACTAAAACTGCTGTAACTTTTTTATTTCTTTATAAAAAAATGTAAATTTTGTTTAAATAATATTATTTTCATGAAATCTAATTAGAAATGTAGTTTTAAAATTTTTCGGACGATTACTTTTAAAATTATATCAAAAAAACGTTATTTTTTAGAAATAATGCGTTTTTCTTAAAAATCAAACAAAAACTGCTGTAACTTTTTTATTTCTTTATAAAAAAATGTAAATTTTGTTTAAATAATTTTATTTTCATGAAATCTAATTAGAAATGTAGTTTTAAAATTTTTCGGTCGATTATTTTTAAAATTATACCAAAAAAACGTTTTTCTTAAAAATCACACAAAAACTGCAGAAACTTTTTTATTTCTTTATAAAAAAATGTAAATTTTGTTTAAATAATTTTATTTTCATGAAATCTAATTAGAAATGTAGTTTTAAAATTTTTCGGACGATTACTTTTAAAATTATATCAAAAAAACGTTATTTTTTAGAAATAATGCGTTTTTCTTAAAAATCAAACAAAAACTGCTGTAACTTTTTTATTTCTTTATAAAAAAATGTAAATTTTGTTTAAATAATTTTATTTTCATGAAATCTAATTAGAAATGTAGTTTTAAAATTTTTCGGTCGATTATTTTTAAAATTATACCAAAAAAACGTTTTTCTTAAAAATCAAACTAAAACTGCTGTAACTTTTTTATTTCTTTATAAAAAAATGTAAATTTTGTTTAAATAATATTATTTTCATGAAATCTAATTAGAAATGTAGTTTTAAAATTTTTCGGACGATTACTTTTAAAATTATATCAAAAAAACGTTATTTTTTAGAAATAATGCGTTTTTCTTAAAAATCAAACAAAAACTGCTGTAACTTTTTTATTTCTTTATAAAAAAATGTAAATTTTGTTTAAATAATTTTATTTTCATGAAATCTAATTAGAAATGTAGTTTTAAAATTTTTCGGTCGATTATTTTTAAAATTATACCAAAAAAACGTTTTTCTTAAAAATCACACAAAAACTGCAGAAACTTTTTTATTTCTTTATAAAAAAATGTAAATTTTGTTTAAATAATATTATTTTCATGAAATCTAATTAGAAATGTAGTTTTAAAATTTTTCGGACGATTACTTTTAAAATTATATCAAAAAAACGTTATTTTTTAGAAATAATGCGTTTTTCTTAAAAATCAAACAAAAACTGCTGTAACTTTTTTATTTCTTTATAAAAAAATGTAAATTTTGTTTAAATAATATTATTTTCATGAAATCTAATTAGAAATGTAGTTTTAAAATTTTTCGGACGATTACTTTTAAAATTATATCAAAAAAACGTTATTTTTTAGAAATAATGCGTTTTTCTTAAAAATCAAACAAAAACTGCTGTAACTTTTTTATTTCTTTATAAAAAAATGTAAATTTTGTTTAAATAATTTTATTTTCATGAAATCTAATTAGAAATGTAGTTTTAAAATTTTTCGGTCGATTATTTTTAAAATTATACCAAAAAAACGTTTTTCTTAAAAATCACACAAAAACTGCAGAAACTTTTTTATTTCTTTATAAAAAAATGTAAATTTTGTTTAAATAATATTATTTTCATGAAATCTAATTAGAAATGTAGCTTTAAAATTTTTCGGTTGATTATTTTTAAAATTATACCAAAAAAACGTTTTTCTTAAAAATCACACAAAAACTGCAGAAACTTTTTTATTTCTTTATAAAAAAATGTAAATTTTGTTTAAATAATATTATTTTCATGAAATCTAATTAGAAATGTAGTTTTAAAATTTTTCGGACGATTACTTTTAAAATTATATCAAAAAAACGTTATTTTTTAGAAATAATGCGTTTTTCTTAAAAATCAAACAAAAACTGCTGTAACTTTTTTATTTCTTTATAAAAAAATGTAAATTTTGTTTAAATAATTTTATTTTCATGAAATCTAATTAGAAATGTAGTTTTAAAATTTTTCGGTCGATTATTTTTAAAATTATACCAAAAAAACGTTTTTCTTAAAAATCAAACTAAAACTGCTGTAACTTTTTTATTTCTTTATAAAAAAATGTAAATTTTGTTTAAATAATATTATTTTCATGAAATCTAATTAGAAATGTAGTTTTAAAATTTTTCGGACGATTACTTTTAAAATTATATCAAAAAAACGTTATTTTTTAGAAATAATGCGTTTTTCTTAAAAATCAAACAAAAACTGCTGTAACTTTTTTATTTCTTTATAAAAAAATGTAAATTTTGTTTAAATAATTTTATTTTCATGAAATCTAATTAGAAATGTAGTTTTAAAATTTTTCGGTCGATTATTTTTAAAATTATACCAAAAAAACGTTTTTCTTAAAAATCAAACTAAAACTGCTGTAACTTTTTTATTTCTTTATAAAAAAATGTAAATTTTGTTTAAATAATATTATTTTCATGAAATCTAATTAGAAATGTAGTTTTAAAATTTTTCGGACGATTACTTTTAAAATTATATCAAAAAAACGTTATTTTTTAGAAATAATGCGTTTTTCTTAAAAATCAAACAAAAACTGCTGTAACTTTTTTATTTCTTTATAAAAAAATGTAAATTTTGTTTAAATAATTTTATTTTCATGAAATCTAATTAGAAATGTAGTTTTAAAATTTTTCGGTCGATTATTTTTAAAATTATACCAAAAAAACGTTTTTCTTAAAAATCAAACTAAAACTGCTGTAACTTTTTTATTTCTTTATAAAAAAATGTAAATTTTGTTTAAATAATATTATTTTCATGAAATCTAATTAGAAATGTAGTTTTAAAATTTTTCGGACGATTACTTTTAAAATTATATCAAAAAAACGTTATTTTTTAGAAATAATGCGTTTTTCTTAAAAATCAAACAAAAACTGCTGTAACTTTTTTATTTCTTTATAAAAAAATGTAAATTTTGTTTAAATAATTTTATTTTCATGAAATCTAATTAGAAATGTAGTTTTAAAATTTTTCGGTCGATTATTTTTAAAATTATACCAAAAAAACGTTTTTCTTAAAAATCAAACTAAAACTGCTGTAACTTTTTTATTTCTTTATAAAAAAATGTAAATTTTGTTTAAATAATATTATTTTCATGAAATCTAATTAGAAATGTAGTTTTAAAATTTTTCGGACGATTACTTTTAAAATTATATCAAAAAAACGTTATTTTTTAGAAATAATGCGTTTTTCTTAAAAATCAAACAAAAACTGCTGTAACTTTTTTATTTCTTTATAAAAAAATGTAAATTTTGTTTAAATAATTTTATTTTCATGAAATCTAATTAGAAATGTAGTTTTAAAATTTTTCGGTCGATTATTTTTAAAATTATACCAAAAAACGTTTTTCTTAAAAATCACACAAAAACTGCAGAAACTTTTTTATTTCTTTATAAAAAAATGTAAATTTTGTTTAAATAATATTATTTTCATGAAATCTAATTAGAAATGTAGTTTTAAAATTTTTCGGACGATTACTTTTAAAATTATATCAAAAAAACGTTATTTTTTAGAAATAATGCGTTTTTCTTAAAAATCAAACAAAAACTGCTGTAACTTTTTTATTTCTTTATAAAAAAATGTAAATTTTGTTTAAATAATTTTATTTTCATGAAATCTAATTAGAAATGTAGTTTTAAAATTTTTCGGTCGATTATTTTTAAAATTATACCAAAAAAACTTTTTTCTTAAAAATCAAACTAAAACTGCTGTAACTTTTTTATTTCTTTATAAAAAAATGTAAATTTTGTTTAAATAATATTATTTCATGAAATCTAATTAGAAATGTAGTTTTAAAATTTTTCGGACGATTACTTTTAAAATTATATCAAAAAAACGTTATTTTTTAGAAATAATGCGTTTTTCTTAAAATCAAACAAAAACTGCTGTAACTTTTTTATTTCTTTATAAAAAAATGTAAATTTTGTTTAAATAATATTATTTTCATGAAATCTAATTAGAAATGTAGTTTTAAAATTTTTCGGTCGATTATTTTTAAAATTATACCAAAAAAACGTTTTTCTTAAAAATCACACAAAAACTGCAGAAACTTTTTTATTTCCTTATAAAAAAATGTAAATTTTGTTTAAATAATTTTATTTTCATGAAATCTAATTAGAAATGTAGTTTTAAAATTTTTCGGACGATTACTTTTAAAATTATATCAAAAAAACGTTATTTTTTAGAAATAATGCGTTTTTCTTAAAAATCAAACAAAAACTGCTGTAACTTTTTTATTTCTTTATAAAAAAATGTAAATTTTGTTTAAATAATTTTATTTTCATGAAATCTAATTAGAAATGTAGTTTTAAAATTTTTCGGTCGATTATTTTTAAAATTATACCAAAAAAACGTTTTTCTTAAAAATCAAACTAAAACTGCTGTAACTTTTTTATTTCTTTATAAAAAATGTAAATTTTGTTTAAATAATATTATTTTCATGAAATCTAATTAGAAATGTAGTTTTAAAATTTTTCGGACGATTACTTTTAAAATTATATCAAAAAAACGTTATTTTTTAGAAATAATGCGTTTTTCTTAAAAATCAAACAAAAACTGCTGTAACTTTTTTATTTCTTTATAAAAAAATGTAAATTTTGTTTAAATAATTTTATTTTCATGAAATCTAATTAGAAATGTAGTTTTATAATTTTTCGGTCGATTATTTTTAAAATTATACCAAAAAAACGTTTTTCTTAAAAATCACACAAAAACTGCAGAAACTTTTTTATTTCTTTATAAAAAAATGTAAATTTTGTTTAAATAATTTTATTTTCATGAAATCTAATTAGAAATGTAGTTTTAAAATTTTTCGGACGATTACTTTTAAAATTATATCAAAAAAACGTTATTTTTTAGAAATAATGCGTTTTTCTTAAAAATCAAACAAAAACTGCTGTAACTTTTTTATTTCTTTATAAAAAAATGTAAATTTTGTTTAAATAATTTTATTTTCATGAAATCTAATTAGAAATGTAGTTTTAAAATTTTTCGGTCGATTATTTTTAAAATTATACCAAAAAAACGTTTTTCTTAAAAATCACACAAAAACTGCAGAAACTTTTTTATTTCTTTATAAAAAAATGTAAATTTTGTTTAAATAATATTATTTTCATGAAATCTAATTAGAAATGTAGTTTTAAAATTTTTCGGACGATTACTTTTAAAATTATATCAAAAAAACGTTATTTTTTAGAAATAATGCGTTTTTCTTAAAAATCAAACAAAAACTGCTGTAACTTTTTTATTTCTTTATAAAAAAATGTAAATTTTGTTTAAATAATTTTATTTTCATGAAATCTATTTAGAAATGTAGTTTTAAAATTTTTCGGTCGATTATTTTTAAAATTATACCAAAAAAACGTTTTTCTTAAAAATCACACAAAAACTGCAGAAACTTTTTTATTTTTTTATAAAAAAATGTAAATTTTGTTTAAATAATATTATTTTCATGAAATCTAATTAGAAATGTAGTTTTAAAATTTTTCGGACGATTACTTTTAAAATTATATCAAAAAAACGTTATTTTTTAGAAATAATGCGTTTTTCTTAAAAATCAAACAAAAACTGCTGTAACTTTTTTATTTCTTTATAAAAAAATGTAAATTTTGTTTAAATAATTTTATTTTCATGAAATCTAATTAGAAATGTAGTTTTAAAATTTTTCGGTCGATTATTTTTAAAATTATACCAAAAAAACGTTTTTCTTAAAAATCACACAAAAACTGCAGAAACTTTTTTATTTCTTTATAAAAAAATGTAAATTTTGTTTAAATAATATTATTTTCATGAAATCTAATTAGAAATGTAGTTTTAAAATTTTTCGGACGATTTTATTTTAAAATTATATCAAAAAAACGTTATTTTTTAGAAATAATGCGTTTTTCTTAAAAATCAAACAAAAACTGCTGTAACTTTTTTATTTCTTTATAAAAAAATGTAAATTTTGTTTAAATAATATTATTTTCATGAAATCTAATTAGAAATGTAGTTTTAAAATTTTTCGGACGATTACTTTTAAAATTATATCAAAAAAACGTTATTTTTTAGAAATAATGCGTTTTTCTTAAAAATCAAACAAAAACTGCTGTAACTTTTTTATTTCTTTATAAAAAAATGTAAATTTTGTTTAAATAATTTTATTTTCATGAAATCTAATTAGAAATGTAGTTTTAAAATTTTTCGGTCGATTATTTTTAAAATTATACCAAAAAAACGTTTTTCTTAAAAATCAAACTAAAACTGCTGTAACTTTTTTATTTCTTTATAAAAAAATGTAAATTTTGTTTAAATAATATTATTTTCATGAAATCTAATTAGAAATGTAGTTTTAAAATTTTTCGGACGATTACTTTTAAAATTATATCAAAAAAACGTTATTTTTTAGAAATAATGCGTTTTTCTTAAAAATCAAACAAAAACTGCTGTAACTTTTTTATTTCTTTATAAAAAAATGTAAATTTTGTTTAAATAATTTTATTTTCATGAAATCTAATTAGAAATGTAGTTTTAAAATCTTTCGGTCGATTATTTTTAAAATTATACCAAAAAAACGTTTTTCTTAAAAATCACACAAAAACTGCAGAAACTTTTTTATTTCTTTATAAAAAAATGTAAATTTTGTTTAAATAATATTATTTTCATGAAATCTAATTAGAAATGTAGTTTTAAAATTTTTCGGACGATTACTTTTAAAATTATATCAAAAAAACGTTATTTTTTAGAAATAATGCGTTTTTCTTAAAAATCAAACAAAAACTGCTGTAACTTTTTTATTTCTTTATAAAAAAATGTAAATTTTGTTTAAATAATTTTATTTTCATGAAATCTAATTAGAAATGTAGTTTTAAAATTTTTCGGTCGATTATTTTTAAAATTATACCAAAAAAACTTTTTTCTTAAAAATCAAACTAAAACTGCTGTAACTTTTTTATTTCTTTATAAAAAAATGTAAATTTTGTTTAAATAATATTATTTTCATGAAATCTAATTAGAAATGTAGTTTTAAAATTTTTCGGACGATTACTTTTAAAATTATATCAAAAAAACGTTATTTTTTAGAAATAATGCGTTTTTCTTAAAAATCAAACAAAAACTGCTGTAACTTTTTTATTTCTTTATAAAAAAATGTAAATTTTGTTTAAATAATTTTATTTTCATGAAATCTAATTAGAAATGTAGTTTTAAAATTTTTCGGTCGATTATTTTTAAAATTATACCAAAAAAACGTTTTTCTTAAAAATCACACAAAAACTGCAGAAACTTTTTTATTTCCTTATAAAAAAATGTAAATTTTGTTTAAATAATTTTATTTTCATGAAATCTAATTAGAAATGTAGTTTTAAAATTTTTCGGACGATTACTTTTAAAATTATATCAAAAAAACGTTATTTTTTAGAAATAATGCGTTTTTCTTAAAAATCAAACAAAAACTGCTGTAACTTTTTTATTTCTTTATAAAAAAATGTAAATTTTGTTTAAATAATTTTATTTTCATGAAATCTAATTAGAAATGTAGTTTTAAAATTTTTCGGTCGATTATTTTTAAAATTATACCAAAAAAACGTTTTTCTTAAAAATCAAACTAAAACTGCTGTAACTTTTTTATTTCTTTATAAAAAAATGTAAATTTTGTTTAAATAATATTATTTTCATGAAATCTAATTAGAAATGTAGTTTTAAAATTTTTCGGACGATTACTTTTAAAATTATATCAAAAAAACGTTATTTTTTAGAAATAATGCGTTTTTCTTAAAAATCAAACAAAAACTGCTGTAACTTTTTTATTTCTTTATAAAAAAATGTAAATTTTGTTTAAATAATTTTATTTTCATGAAATCTAATTAGAAATGTAGTTTTATAATTTTTCGGTCGATTATTTTTAAAATTATACCAAAAAAACGTTTTTCTTAAAAATCACACAAAAACTGCAGAAACTTTTTTATTTCTTTATAAAAAAATGTAAATTTTGTTTAAATAATTTTATTTTCATGAAATCTAATTAGAAATGTAGTTTTAAAATTTTTCGGACGATTACTTTTAAAATTATATCAAAAAAACGTTATTTTTTAGAAATAATGCGTTTTTCTTAAAAATCAAACAAAAACTGCTGTAACTTTTTTATTTCTTTATAAAAAAATGTAAATTTTGTTTAAATAATTTTATTTTCATGAAATCTAATTAGAAATGTAGTTTTAAAATTTTTCGGTCGATTATTTTTAAAATTATACCAAAAAAACGTTTTTCTTAAAAATCACACAAAAACTGCAGAAACTTTTTTATTTCTTTATAAAAAAATGTAAATTTTGTTTAAATAATATTATTTTCATGAAATCTAATTAGAAATGTAGTTTTAAAATTTTTCGGACGATTACTTTTAAAATTATATCAAAAAAACGTTATTTTTTAGAAATAATGCGTTTTTCTTAAAAATCAAACAAAAACTGCTGTAACTTTTTTATTTCTTTATAAAAAAATGTAAATTTTGTTTAAATAATTTTATTTTCATGAAATCTATTTAGAAATGTAGTTTTAAAATTTTTCGGTCGATTATTTTTAAAATTATACCAAAAAAACGTTTTTCTTAAAAATCACACAAAAACTGCAGAAACTTTTTTATTTTTTTATAAAAAAATGTAAATTTTGTTTAAATAATATTATTTTCATGAAATCTAATTAGAAATGTAGTTTTAAAATTTTTCGGACGATTACTTTTAAAATTATATCAAAAAAACGTTATTTTTTAGAAATAATGCGTTTTTCTTAAAAATCAAACAAAAACTGCTGTAACTTTTTTATTTCTTTATAAAAAAATGTAAATTTTGTTTAAATAATTTTATTTTCATGAAATCTAATTAGAAATGTAGTTTTAAAATTTTTCGGTCGATTATTTTTAAAATTATACCAAAAAAAACGTTTTTCTTAAAAATCACACAAAAACTGCAGAAACTTTTTTATTTCTTTATAAAAAAATGTAAATTTTGTTTAAATAATATTATTTTCATGAAATCTAATTAGAAATGTAGTTTTAAAATTTTTCGGACGATTTTATTTTAAAATTATATCAAAAAAACGTTATTTTTTAGAAATAATGCGTTTTTCTTAAAAATCAAACAAAAACTGCTGTAACTTTTTTATTTCTTTATAAAAAAATGTAAATTTTGTTTAAATAATATTATTTTCATGAAATCTAATTAGAAATGTAGTTTTAAAATTTTTCGGACGATTACTTTTAAAATTATATCAAAAAAACGTTATTTTTTAGAAATAATGCGTTTTTCTTAAAATTCAAACAAAAACTGCTGTAACTTTTTTATTTCTTTATAAAAAAATGTAAATTTTGTTTAAATAATTTTATTTTCATGAAATCTAATTAGAAATGTAGTTTTAAAATTTTTCGGTCGATTATTTTTAAAATTATACCAAAAAAACGTTTTTCTTAAAAATCAAACTAAAACTGCTGTAACTTTTTTATTTCTTTATAAAAAAATGTAATATTATTTTCATGAAATCTAATTAGAAATGTAGTTTTAAAATTTTTCGGACGATTACTTTTAAAATTATATCAAAAAAACTTTATTTTTTAGAAATAATGCGTTTTTCTTAAAAATCAAACAAAAACTGCTGTAACTTTTTTATTTCTTTATAAAAAAATGTAAATTTTGTTTAAATAATTTTATTTTCATGAAATCTAATTAGAAATGTAGTTTTAAAATTTTTCGGTCGATTATTTTTAAAATTATACCAAAAAAACGTTTTTCTTAAAAATCAAACTAAAACTGCTGTAACTTTTTTATTTCTTTATAAAAAAATGTAAATTTTGTTTAAATAATATTATTTTCATGAAATCTAATTAGAAATGTAGTATTAAAATTTTTCGGTCGATTATTTTTAAAAAACGTTTTTCTTAAAAATCAAACTTAAACTGCTGTAACTTTTTTATTTCTTTATAAAAAAATGTAAATTTTGTTTAAATAATATTATTTTCATGAAATCTAATTAGAAATGTAGTTTTAAAATTTTTCGGACGATTACTTTTAAAATTATATCAAAAAAACATTATTTTTTAGAAATAATGCGTTTTTCTTAAAAATCAAACAAAAACTGCTGTAACTTTTTTATTTCTTTATAAAAAAATGTAAATTTTGTTTAAATAATTTTATTTTCATGAAATCTAATTAGAAATGTAGTTTTAAAATTTTTCGGTCGATTATTTTTAAAATTATACCAAAAAAACGTTTTTCTTAAAAATCACACAAAAACTGCAGAAACTTTTTTATTTCTTTATAAAAAAATGTAAATTTTGTTTAAATAATATTATTTTCATGAAATCTAATTAGAAATGTAGTTTTAAAATTTTTCGGACGATTACTTTTAAAATTATAACAAAAAAACGTTATTTTTTAGAAATAATGCGTTTTTCTTAAAAATCAAACAAAAACTGCTGTAACTTTTTTATTTCTTTATAAAAAAATGTAAATTTTGTTTAAATAATTTTATTTTCATGAAATCTAATTAGAAATGTAGTTTTAAAATTTTTCGGTCGATTATTTTTAAAATTATACCAAAAAAACGTTTTTCTTAAAAATCAAACTAAAACTGCTGTAACTTTTTTATTTCTTTATAAAAAAATGTAAATTTTGTTTAAATAATATTATTTTCATGAAATCTAATTAGAAATGTAGTTTTAAAATTTTTCGGACGATTACTTTTAAAATTATATCAAAAAAACGTAATTTTTTAGAAATAATGCGTTTTTCTTAAAAATCAAACAAAAACTGCTGTAACTTTTTTATTTCTTTTTAAAAAAATGTAAATTTTGTTTAAATAATATTATTTTCATGAAATCTAATTAGAAATGTAGTTTTAAAATTTTTCGGACGATTACTTTTAAAATTATATCAAAAAAACGTTATTTTTTAGAAATAATGCGTTTTTTCTTAAAAATCAAACAAAAACTGCTGTAACTTTTTTATTTCTTTATAAAAAAATGTAAATTTTGTTTAAATAATTTTATTTTCATGAAATCTAATTAGAAATGTAGTTTTAAAATTTTTCGGTCGATTATTTTTAAAATTATACCAAAAAAACGTTTTTCTTAAAAATCAAACTAAAACTGCTGTAACTTTTTTATTTCTTTATAAAAAAATGTAAATTTTGTTTAAATAATATTATTTTCATGAAATCTAATTAGAAATGTAGTTTTAAAATTTTTCGGACGATTACTTTTAAAATTATATCAACAAAACGTTATTTTTAGAAATAATGCGTTTTTCTTAAAAATCAAACAAAAACTGCTGTAACTTTTTTATTTCTTTATAAAAAAATGTAAATTTTGTTTAAATAATATTATTTTCATGAAATCTAATTAGAAATGTAGTTTTAAAATTTTTCGGACGATTACTTTTAAAATTATATCAAAAAAACGTTATTTTTTAGAAATAATGCGTTTTTCTTAAAAATCAAACAAAAACTGCTGTAACTTTTTTATTTCTTTATAAAAAAATGTAAATTTTGTTTAAATAATTTTATTTTCATGAAATCTAATTAGAAATGTAGTTTTAAAATTTTTCGGTCGATTATTTTTAAAATTATACCAAAAAAACGTTTTTCTTAAAAATCACACAAAAACTGCAGAAACTTTTTTATTTCTTTATAAAAAATGTAAATTTTGTTTAAATAATATTATTTTCATGAAATCTAATTAGAAATGTAGTTTTAAAATTTTTCGGACGATTACTTTTAAAATTATATCAAAAAAACGTTATTTTTTAGAAATAATGCGTTTTTCTTAAAAATCAAACAAAAACTGCTGTAACTTTTTTATTTCTTTATAAAAAAATGTAAATTTTGTTTAAATAATTTTATTTTCATGAAATCTAATTAGAAATGTAGTTTTAAAATTTTTCGGTCGATTATTTTTAAAATTATACCGAAAAAACGTTTTTCTTAAAAATCAAACTAAAACTGCTGTAACTTATTTATTTCTTTATAAAAAAATGTAAATTTTGTTTAAATAATATTATTTTCATGAAATCTAATTAGAAATGTAGTTTTAAAATTTTTCGGACGATTACTTTTAAAATTATATCAAAAAAACGTTATTTTTTAGAAATAATGCGTTTTTCTTAAAAATCAAACAAAAAATGCTGTAACTTTTTTATTTCTTTATAAAAAAATGTAAATTTTGTTTAAATAATTTTATTTTCATGAAATCTAATTAGAAATGTAGTTTTAAAATTTTTCGGTCGATTATTTTTAAAATTATACCAAAAAAACGTTTTTCTTAAAAATCACACAAAAACTGCAGAAACTTTTTTATTTCTTTATAAAAAAATGTAAATTTTGTTTAAATAATTTTATTTTCATGAAATCTAATTAGAAATGTAGTTTTAAAATTTTTCGGACGATTACTTTTAAAATTATATCAAAAAAACGTTATTTTTTAGAAATAATGCGTTTTTCTTAAAAATCAAACAAAAACTGCTGTAACTTTTTTATTTCTTTATAAAAAAATGTAAATTTTGTTTAAATAATTTTATTTTCATGAAATCTAATTAGAAATGTAGTTTTAAAATTTTTCGGTCGATTATTTTTAAAATTATACCAAAAAAACGTTTTTCTTAAAAATCAAACTAAAACTGCTGTAACTTTTTTATTTCTTTATAAAAAAATGTAAATTTTGTTTAAATAATATTATTTTCATGAAATCTAATTAGAAATGTAGTTTTAAAATTTTTCGGACGATTACTTTTAAAATTATATCAAAAAAACGTTATTTTTTAGAAATAATGCGTTTTTCTTAAAAATCAAACAAAAACTGCTGTAACTTTTTTATTTCTTTATAAAAAAATGTAAATTTTGTTTAAATAATATTATTTTCATGAAACCTAATTAGAAATGTAGTTTTAAAATTTTTCGGACGATTACTTTTAAAATTATATCAAAAAAACGTTATTTTTTAGAAATAATGCGTTTTTCTTAAAAATCAAACAAAAACTGCTGTAACTTTTTTATTTCTTTATAAAAAAATGTAAATTTTGTTTAAATAATTTTATTTTCATGAAATCTAATTAGAAATGTAGTTTTAAAATTTTTCGGTCGATTATTTTTAAAATTATACCAAAAAAACGTTTTTCTTAAAAATCAAACTAAAACTGCTGTAACTTTTTTATTTCTTTATAAAAAAATGTAAATTTTGTTTAAATAATATTATTTTCATGAAATCTAATTAGAAATGTAGTTTTAAAATTTTTCGGACGATTACTTTTAAAATTATATCAAAAAAACGTTATTTTTTAGAAATAATGCGTTTTTCTTAAAAATCAAACAAAAACTGCTGTAACTTTTTTATTTCTTTATAAAAAAATGTAAATTTTGTTTAAATAATTTTATTTTCATGAAATCTAATTAGAAATGTAGTTTTAAAATTTTTCGGTCGATTATTTTTAAAATTATACCGAAAAAACGTTTTTCTTAAAAATCAAACTAAAACTGCTGTAACTTTTTTATTTCTTTATAAAAAAATGTAAATTTTGTTTAAATAATATTATTTTCATGAAATCTAATTAGAAATGTAGTTTTAAAATTTTTCGGACGATTACTTTTAAAATTATATCAAAAAAACGTTATTTTTTAGAAATAATGCGTTTTTCTTAAAAATCAAACAAAAAATGCTGTAACTTTTTTATTTCTTTATAAAAAAATGTAAATTTTGTTTAAATAATTTTATTTTCATGAAATCTAATTAGAAATGTAGTTTTAAAATTTTTCGGTCGATTATTTTTAAAATTATACCAAAAAAACGTTTTTCTTAAAAATCACACAAAAACTGCAGAAACTTTTTTATTTCTTTATAAAAAAATGTAAATTTTGTTTAAATAATTTTATTTTCATGAAATCTAATTAGAAATGTAGTTTTAAAATTTTTCGGACGATTACTTTTAAAATTATATCAAAAAAACGTTATTTTTTCGAAATAATGCGTTTTTCTTAAAAATCAAACAAAAACTGCTGTAACTTTTTTATTTCTTTATAAAAAAATGTAAATTTTGTTTAAATAATTTTATTTTCATGAAATCTAATTAGAAATGTAGTTTTAAAATTTTTCGGTCGATTATTTTTAAAATTATAACAAAAAAACGTTTTTCTTAAAAATCAAACTAAAACTGCTGTAACTTTTTTATTTCTTTATAAAAAAATGTAAATTTTGTTTAAATAATATTATTTTCATGAAATCTAATTAGAAATGTAGTTTTAAAATTTTTCGGACGATTACTTTTAAAATTATATCAAAAAAACGTTATTTTTTAGAAATAATGCGTTTTTCTTAAAAATCAAACAAAAACTGCTGTAACTTTTTTATTTCTTTATAAAAAAATGTAAATTTTGTTTAAATAATTTTATTTTCATGAAATCTAATTAGAAATGTAGTTTTAAAATTTTTCGGTCGATTATTTTTAAAATTATACCAAAAAAACGTTTTTCTTAAAAATCAAACTAAAACTGCTGTAACTTTTTTATTTCTTTATAAAAAAATGTAAATTTTGTTTAAATAATATTATTTTCATGAAATCTAATTAGAAATGTAGTTTTAAAATTTTTCGGACGATTACTTTTAAAATTATATCAAAAAAACGTTATTTTTTAGAAATAATGCGTTTTTCTTAAAAATCAAACAAAAACTGCTGTAACTTTTTTATTTCTTTATAAAAAAATGTAAATTTTGTTTAAATAATATTATTTTCATGAAACCTAATTAGAAATGTAGTTTTAAAATTTTTCGGACGATTACTTTTAAAATTATATCAAAAAAACGTTATTTTTTAGAAATAATGCGTTTTTCTTAAAAATCAAACAAAAACTGCTGTAACTTTTTTATTTCTTTATAAAAAAATGTAAATTTTGTTTAAATAATTTTATTTTCATGAAATCTAATTAGAAATGTAGTTTTAAAATTTTTCGGTCGATTATTTTTAAAATTATACCAAAAAAACGTTTTTCTTAAAAATCAAACTAAAACTGCTGTAACTTTTTTATTTCTTTATAAAAAAATGTAAATTTTGTTTAAATAATATTATTTTCATGAAATCTAATTAGAAATGTAGTTTTAAAATTTTTCGGACGATTACTTTTAAAATTATATCAAAAAAACGTTATTTTTTAGAAATAATGCGTTTTTCTTAAAAATCAAACAAAAACTGCTGTAACTTTTTTATTTCTTTACAAAAAAATGTAAATTTTGTTTAAATAATTTTATTTTCATGAAATCTAATTAGAAATGTAGTTTTAAAATTTTTCGGTCGATTATTTTTAAAATTATACCAAAAAAACGTTTTTCTTAAAAATCACACAAAAACTGCAGAAACTTTTTTATTTCTTTATAAAAAAATGTAAATTTTGTTTAAATAATTTTATTTTCATGAAATCTAATTAGAAATGTAGTTTTAAAATTTTTCGGACGATTACTTTTAAAATTATATCAAAAAAACGTTATTTTTTAGAAATAATGCGTTTTTCTTAAAAATCAAACAAAAACTGCTGTAACTTTTTTATTTCTTTATAAAAAAATGTAAATTTTGTTTAAATAATTTTATTTTCATGAAATCTAATTAGAAATGTAGTTTTAAAATTTTTCAGTCGATTATTTTTAAAATTATACCAAAAAAACATTTTTCTTAAAAATCACACAAAAACTGCAGAAACTTTTTTATTTCTTTATAAAAAAATGTAAATTTTGTTTAAATAATATTATTTTCATGAAATCTAATTAGAAATGTAGTTTTAAAATTTTTCGGACGATTACTTTTAAAATTATATCAAAAAAACGTTATTTTTTGGAAATAATGCGTTTTTCTTAAAAATCAAACAAAAACTGCTGTAACTTTTTTATTTCTTTATAAAAAAATGTAAATTTTGTTTAAATAATTTTATTTTCATGAAATCTAATTAGAAATGTAGTTTTAAAATTTTTCGGTCGATTATTTTTAAAATTATACCAAAAAAACGTTTTTCTTAAAAATCACACAAAAACTGCAGAAACTTTTTTATTTCTTTATAAAAAAATGTAAATTTTGTTTAAATAATATTATTTTCATGAAATCTAATTAGAAATGTAGTTTTAAAATTTTTCGGACGATTACTTTTAAAATTATATCAAAAAAACGTTATTTTTTAGAAATAATGCGTTTTTCTTAAAAATCAAACAAAAACTGCTGTAACTTTTTTATTTCTTTATAAAAAGATGTAAATTTTGTTTAAATAATTTTATTTTCATGAAATCTAATTAGAAATATAGTTTTAAAATTTTTCGGTCGATTATTTTTAAAATTATACCAAAAAAACGTTTTTCTTAAAAATCACACAAAAACTGCAGAAACTTTTTTATTTTTTTATAAAAAAATGTAAATTTTGTTTAAATAATATAATTTTCATGAAATCTAATTAGAAATGTAGTTTTAAAATTTTTCGGACGATTACTTTTAAAATTATATCAAAAAAACGTTATTTTTTAGAAATAATGCGTTTTTCTTAAAAATCAAACAGAAACTGCTGTAACTTTTTTATTTCTTTATAAAAAAATGTAAATTTTGTTTAAATAATTTTATTTTCATGAAATCTAATTAGAAATGTAGTTTTAAAATTTTTCGGTCGATTATTTTTAAAATTATACCAAAAAAACGTTTTTCTTAAAAATCACACAAAAACTGCAGAAACTTTTTTATTTCTTTATAAAAAAATGTAAATTTTGTTTAAATAATATTATTTTCATGAAATCTAATTAGAAATGTAGTTTTAAAATTTTTCGGACGATTTTATTTTAAAATTATATCAAAAAAACGTTATTTTTTAGAAATAATGCG
>CAXARA010000806.1:0-108111 GCA_963971135.1 Stenus bimaculatus | reverse complement strand
TTATTTTTTAGAAATAATGCGTTTTTCTTAAAAATCAAACAAAAACTGCTGTAACTTTTTTATTTCTTTATAAAAAAATGTAAATTTTGTTTAAATAATTTTATTTTTATGAAATCTAATTAGAAATGTAGTTTTAAAATTTTTCGGTCGATTATTTTTAAAATTATACCAAAAAAACGTTTTTCTTAAAAATCACACAAAAACTGCAGAAACTTTTTTATTTCTTTATAAAAAAATGTAAATTTTGTTTAAATAATTTTATTTTCATGAAATCTAATTAGAAATGTAGTTTTAAAATTTTTCGGACGATTACTTTTAAAATTATATCAAAAAAAACGTTATTTTTTAGAAATAATGCGTTTTTCTTAAAAATCAAACAAAAACTGCTGTAACTTTTTTATTTCTTTATAAAAAAATGTAAATTTTGTTAAAATAATTTTGTTTTCATGAAATCTAATTAGAAATGTAGTTTTAAAATTTTTCGGTCGATTATTTTTAAAATTTTACCAAAAAAACGTTTTTCTTAAAAATCACACAAAAACTGCAGAAACTTTTTTATTTCTTTATAAAAAAATGTAAATTTTGTTTAAATAATTTTATTTTCATGAAATCTAATTAGAAATGTAGTTTTAAAATTTTTCAGACGATTACTTTTAAAATTATATCAAAAAAACGTTATTTTTTAGAAATAATGCGTTTTTCTTAAAATCAAACAAAAACTGCTGTAACTTTTTTATTTCTTTATAAAAAAATGTAAATTTTGTTTAAATAATTTTATTTTCATGAAATCTAATTAGAAATGTAGTTTTAAAATTTTTCGGTCGATTATTTTTAAAATTATACCAAAAAAACGTTTTTCTTAAAAATCACACAAAAACTGCAGAAACTTTTTTATTTCTTTATAAAAAAATGTAAATTTTGTTTAAATAATTTTATTTTCATGAAATCTAATTAGAAATGTAGTTTTAAAATTTTTCAGACGATTACTTTTAAAATTATATCAAAAAAACGTTATTTTTAGAAATAATGCGTTTTTCTTAAAAATCAAACAAAAACTGCTGTAACTTTTTTATTTCTTTATAAAAAAATGTAAATTTTGTTTAAATAATTTTATTTTCATGAAATCTAATTAGAAATGTAGTTTTAAAATTTTTCGGTCGATTATTTTTAAAATTATACCAAAAAAACGTTTTTCTTAAAAATCACACAAAAACTGCAGAAACTTTTTTATTTCTTTATAAAAAAATGTAAATTTTGTTTAAATAATTTTATTTTCATGAAATCTAATTAGAAATGTAGTTTTAAAATTTTTCGGACGATTACTTTTAAAATTATATCAAAAAAACTTTATTTTTTAGAAATAATGCGTTTTTCTTAAAATCAAACAAAAACTGCTGTAACTTTTTTATTTCTTTATAAAAAAATGTAAATTTTGTTTAAATAATTTTATTTTTATGAAATCTAATTAGAAATGTAGTTTTAAAATTTTTCGGTCGATTATTTTTAAAATTATACGAAAAAAACGTTTTTCTTAAAAATCACACAAAAACTGCAGAAACTTTTTTATTTCTTTATAAAAAAATGTAAATTTTGTTTAAATAATTTTATTTTCATGAAATCTAATTAGAAATGTAGTTTTAAAATTTTTCGGATGATTACTTTTAAAATTATATCAAAAAAACTTTATTTTTTAGAAATAATGCGTTTTTCTTAAAAATCAAACAAAAACTGCTGTAACTTTTTTATTTCTTTATAAAAAAATGTAAATTTTGTTTAAATAATTTTATTTTCATGAAATCTAATTAGAAATGTAGTTTTAAAATTTTTCGGTCGATTATTTTTAAAATTATACCAAAAAAACATTTTTCTTAAAAATCACACAAAAACTGCAGAAACTTTTTTATTTCTTTATAAAAAAATGTAAATTTTGTTTAAATAATATTATTTTCATGAAATCTAATTAGAAATGTAGTTTTAAAATTTTTCGGACGATTACTTTTAAAATTATATCAAAAAAACGTTATTTTTTAGAAATAATGCGTTTTTCTTAAAAATCAAACAAAAACTGCTGTAACTTTTTTATTTCTTTATAAAAAAATGTAAATTTTGTTTAAATAATTTTAGTTTTATGAAATCTAATTAGAAATGTAGTTTTAAAATTTTTCGGTCGATTATTTTTAAAATTATACCAAAAAAACGTTTTTCTTAAAAATCACACAAAAACTGCAGAAACTTTTTTATTTCTTTATAAAAAAATGTAAATTTTGTTTAAATAATATTATTTTCATGAAATCTAATTAGAAATGTAGTTTTAAAATTTTTCGGACGATTACTTTTAAAATTATATCAAAAAAACGTTATTTTTTAGAAATAATGCGTTTTTCTTAAAAATCAAACAAAAACTGCTGTAACTTTTTTATTTCTTTATAAAAAAATGTAAATTTTGTTTAAATAATATTATTTTCATGAAATCTAATTAGAAATGTAGTTTTAAAATTTTTTGGACGATTACTTTTAAAATTATATCAAAAAAACGTTATTTTTTAGAAATAATGCGTTTTTCTTAAAAATCAAACAAAAACTGCTGTAACTTTTTTATTTCTTTATAAAAAAATGTAAATTTTGTTTAAATAATTTTATTTTCATGAAATCTAATTAGAAATGTAGTTTTAAAATTTTTCGGTCGATTATTTTTAAAATTATACCAAAAAAACGTTTTTCTTAAAAATCACACAAAAACTGCAGAAACTTTTTTATTTCTTTATAAAAAAATGTAAATTTTGTTTAAATAATATTATTTTCATGAAATCTAATTAGAAATGTAGTTTTAAAATTTTTCGGACGATTACTTTTAAAATTATATCAAAAAAACGTTATTTTTTAGAAATAATGCGTTTTTCTTAAAAATCAAACTAAAACTGCTGTAACTTTTTTATTTCTTTATAAAAAAATGTAAATTTTGTTTAAATAATTTTATTTTCATGAAATCTAATTAGAAATGTAGTTTTAAAATTTTTCGGTCGATTATTTTTAAAATTATACCAAAAAAACGTTTTTCTTAAAAATCACACAAAAACTGCAGAAACTTTTTTATTTCTTTATAAAAAAATGTAAATTTTGTTTAAATAATTTTATTTTCATGAAATCTAATTAGAAATGTAGTTTTAAAATTTTTCGGACGATTACTTTTAAAATTATATCAAAAAAACGTTATTTTTTAGAAATAATGCGTTTTTCTTAAAAATCAAACAAAAACTGCTGTAACTTTTTTATTTCTTTATAAAAAAATGTAAATTTTGTTTAAATAATTTTATTTTCATGAAATCTAATTAGAAATGTAGTTTTATAATTTTTCGGTCGATTATTTTTAAAATTTTACCAAAAAAACGTTTTTCTTAAAAATCACACAAAAACTGCAGAAACTTTTTTATTTCTTTATAAAAAAATGTAAATTTTGTTTAAATAATTTTATTTTCATGAAATCTAATTAGAAATGTAGTTTTAAAATTTTTCGGACGATTACTTTTAAAATTATATCAAAAAAACGTTATTTTTTAGAAATAATGCGTTTTTCTTAAAAATCAAACAAAAACTGCTGTAACTTTTTTATTTCTTTATAAAAAAATGTAAATTTTGTTTAAATAATTTTATTTTCATGAAATCTAATTAGAAATGTAGTTTTAAAATTTTTCGGTCGATTATTTTTAAAATTATACAAAAAAACGTTTTTCTTAAAAATCACACAAAAACTGCAGAAACTTTTTTATTTCTTTATAAAAAAATGTAAATTTTGTTTAAATAATTTTATTTTCATGAAATCTAATTAGAAATGTAGTTTTAAAATTTTTCGGACGATTACTTTTAAAATTATATCAAAAAAACTTTATTTTTTAGAAAAAATGCGTTTTTCTTAAAAATCAAACAAAAACTGCTGTAACTTTTTTATTTCTTTATAAAAAAATGTAAATTTTGTTTAAATAATTTTATTTTCATGAAATCTAATTAGAAATGTAGTTTTAAAATTTTTCGGTCGATTATTTTTAAAATTATACGAAAAAAACGTTTCTCTTAAAAATCACACAAAAACTGCAGAAACTTTTTTATTTCTTTATAAAAAAATGTAAATTTTGTTTAAATAATTTTATTTTCATGAAATCTAATTAGAAATGTAGTTTTAAAATTTTTCGGACGATTACTTTTAAAATTATATCAAAAAAACTTTATTTTTTAGAAATAATGCGTTTTTCTTAAAAATCAAACAAAAACTGCTGTAACTTTTTTATTTCTTTATAAAAAAATGTAAATTTTGTTTAAATAATTTTATTTTCATGAAATCTAATTAGAAATGTAGTTTTAAAATTTTTCGGTCGATTATTTTTAAAATTATACCAAAAAAACGTTTTTCTTAAAAATCACACAAAAACTGCAGAAACTTTTTTATTTCTTTATAAAAAAATGTAAATTTTGTTTAAATAATATTATTTTCATGAAATCTAATTAGAAATGTAGTTTTAAAATTTTTCGGACGATTACTTTTAAAATTATATCAAAAAAACGTTATTTTTTAGAAATTATGCGTTTTTCTTAAAAATCAAACAAAAACTGCTGTAACTTTTTTATTTCTTTATAAAAAAATGTAAATTTTGTTTAAATAATTTTATTTTCATGAAATCTAATTAGAAATGTAGTTTTAAAATTTTTCGGTCGATTATTTTTAAAATTATACCAAAAAAACGTTTTTCTTAAAAATCACACAAAAACTGCAGAAACTTTTTTATTTCTTTATAAAAAAATGTAAATTTTGTTTAAATAATATTATTTTCATGAAATCTAATTAGAAATGTAGTTTTAAAATTTTTCGGACGATTACTTTTAAAATTATATCAAAAAAACTTTATTTTTTAGAAATAATGCGTTTTTCTTAAAAATCAAACAAAAACTGCTGTAACTTTTTTATTTCTTTATAAAAAAATGTAAATTTTGTTTAAATAATATTACTTTCATGAAATCTAATTAAAAATGTAGTTTTAAAATTTTTCGGACGATTACTTTTAAAATTATATCAAAAAAACGTTATTTTTTAGAAATAATGCGTTTTTCTTAAAAATCAAACAAAAACTGCTGTAACTTTTTTATTTCTTTAAAAAAAAATGTAAATTTTGTTTAAATAATTTTATTTTCATGAAATCTAATTAGAAATGTAGTTTTAAAATTTTTCGGTCGATTATTTTTAAAATTATACCAAAAAAAACGTTTTTCTTAAAAATCACACAAAAACTGCAGAAACTTTTTTATTTCTTTATAAAAAATGTAAATTTTGTTTAAATAATATTATTTTCATGAAATCTAATTAGAAATGTAGTTTTAAAATTTTTCGGACGATTACTTTTAAAATTATATCAAAAAAACGTTATTTTTTAGAAATAATGCGTTTTTCTTAAAAATCAAACTAAAACTGCTGTAACTTTTTTATTTCTTTATAAAAAAATGTAAATTTTGTTTAAATAATTTTATTTTCATGAAATCTAATTAGAAATGTAGTTTTAAAATTTTTCGGTCGATTATTTTTAAAATTATACCAAAAAAACGTTTTTCTTAAAAATCACACAAAAACTGCAGAAACTTTTTTATTTCTTTATAAAAAAATGTAAATTTTGTTTAAATAATTTTATTTTCATGAAATCTAATTAGAAATGTAGTTTTAAAATTTTTCGGACGATTACTTTTAAAATTATATCAAAAAAACGTTATTTTTTAGAAATAATGCGTTTTTCTTAAAAATCACACAAAAACTGCAGAAACTTTTTTATTTCTTTATAAAAAAATGTAAATTTTGTTTAAATAATTTTATTTTCATGAAATCTAATTAGAAATGTAGTTTTAAAATTTTTCGGACGATTACTTTTAAAATTATATCAAAAAAACTTTATTTTTTAGAAATAATGCGTTTTTCTTAAAAATCAAACAAAAACTGCTGTAACTTTTTTATTTCTTTATAAAAAAATGTAAATTTTGTTTAAATAATTTTATTTTCATGAAATCTAATTAGAAATGTAGTTTTAAAATTTTTCGGTCGATTATTTTTAAAATTATACCAAAAAAAACGTTTTTCTTAAAAATCACACAAAAACTGCAGAAACTTTTTTATTTCTTTATAAAAAAATGTAAATTTTGTTTAAAAAATTTTATTTTTATGAAATCTAATTAGAAATGTAGTTTTAAAATTTTTCGGACGATTACTTTTAAAATTATATCAAAAAAACGTTATTTTTTAGAAATAATGCGTTTTTCTTAAAAATCAAACAAAAACTGCTGTAACTTTTTTATTTCTTTATAAAAAAATGTAAATTTTGGTTAAATAATTTTATTTTCATGAAATCTAATTAGAAATGTAGTTTTAAAATTTTTCGGTCGATTATTTTTAAAATTATACCAAAAAAACGTTTTTCTTAAAAATCACACAAAAACTGCAGAAACTTTTTTATTTCTTTATAAAAAAATGTAAATTTTGTTTAAATAATTTTATTTTCAGGAAATCTAATTAGAAATGTAGTTTTAAAATTTTTCGGACGATTACTTTTAAAATTATATCAAAAAAACGTTATTTTTTAGAAATAATGCGTTTTTCTTAAAAATCAAACAAAAACTGCTGTAACTTTTTTATTTCTTTATAAAAAAATGTAAATTTTGTTTAAATAATTTTATTTTCATGAAATCTAATTAGAAAAGTAGTTTTAAAATTTTTCGGTCGATTATTTTTAAAATTATACCAAAAAAACGTTTTTCTTAAAAATCACACAAAAACTGCAGAAACTTTTTTATTTCTTTATAAAAAAATGTAAATTTTGTTTAAATAATATTATTTTCATGAAATCTAATTAGAAATGTAGTTTTAAAATTTTTCGGACGATTACTTTTAAAATTATATCAAAAAAACGTTATTTTTTAGAAATAATGCGTTTTTCTTAAAAATCAAACAAAAACTGCTGTAACTTTTTTATTTCCTAATAAAAAACTGTAAATTTTGTTTAAATAATTTTATTTTCATGAAATCTAATTAGAAATGTAGTTTTAAAATTTTTCGGACGATTATTTTTAAAATTATACCAAAAAAACGTTTTTCTTAAAAATCACACAAAAACTGCAGAAACTTTTTTATTTCTTTATAAAAAATTGTAAATTTTGTTTAAATAATTTTATTTTCATGAAATCTAATTAGAAATGTAGTTTTAAAATTTTTCGGTCGATTATTTTTAAAATTATACCAAAAAAACTTTTTTCTTAAAAATCACACAAAAACTGCAGAAACTTTTTTATTTCTTTATAAAAAAATGTAAATTTTGTTTAAATAATTTTATTTTCATGAAATCTAATTAGAAATGTAGTTTTAAAATTTTTCGGACGATTACTTTTAAAATTATATCAAAAAAACGTTATTTTTTAGAAATAATGCGTTTTTCTTAAAAATCAAACTAAAACTGCAGAAACTTTTTTATTTCTTTATAAAAAAATGTAAATTTTGTTTAAATAATTTTATTTTCATGAAATCTAATTAGAAATGTAGTTTTAAAATTTTTCGGACGATTACTTTTAAAATTATATCAAAAAAACGTTATTTTTTAGAAATAATGCGTTTTTCTTAAAAATCAAACAAAAACTGCTGTAACTTTTTTATTTCTTTATAAAAAAATGTAAATTTTGTTTAAATAATTTTATTTTCATGAAATCTAATTAGAAATGTAGTTTTAAAATTTTTCGGTCGATTATTTTTAAAATTATACCAAAAAAACGTTTTTCTTAAAAATCACACAAAAACTGCAGAAACTTTTTTATTTCTTTATAAAAAAATGTAAATTTTGTTTAAATAATTTTATTTTCATGAAATCTAATTAGAAATGTAGTTTTAAAATTTTTCGGACGATTACTTTTAAAATTATATCAAAAAAACTTTATTTTTTAGAAAAAATGCGTTTTTCTTAAAAATCAAACAAAAACTGCTGTAACTTTTTTATTTCTTTATAAAAAAATGTAAATTTTGTTTAAATAATTTTATTTTCATGAAATCTAATTAGAAATGTAGTTTTAAAATTTTTCGGTCGATTATTTTTAAAATTATACGAAAAAAACGTTTTTCTTAAAAATCACACAAAAACTGCAGAAACTTTTTTATTTCTTTATAAAAAAATGTAAATTTTGTTTAAATAATTTTATTTTCATGAAATCTAATTAGAAATGTAGTTTTAAAATTTTTCGGACGATTACTTTTAAAATTATATCAAAAAAACTTTATTTTTTAGAAATAATGCGTTTTTCTTAAAAATCAAACAAAAACTGCTGTAACTTTTTTATTTCTTTATAAAAAAATGTAAATTTTGTTTAAATAATTTTATTTTCATGAAATCTAATTAGAAATGTAGTTTTAAAATTTTTCGGTCGATTATTTTTAAAATTATACCAAAAAAACGTTTTTCTTAAAAATCACACAAAAACTGCAGAAACTTTTTTATTTCTTTATAAAAAAATGTAAATTTTGTTTAAATAATATTATTTTCATGAAATCTAATTAGAAATGTAGTTTTAAAATTTTTCGGACGATTACTTTTAAAATTATATCAAAAAAACGTTATTTTTTAGAAATTATGCGTTTTTCTTAAAAATCAAACAAAAACTGCTGTAACTTTTTTATTTCTTTATAAAAAAATGTAAATTTTGTTTAAATAATTTTATTTTCATGAAATCTAATTAGAAATGTAGTTTTAAAATTTTTCGGTCGATTATTTTTAAAATTATACCAAAAAAACGTTTTTCTTAAAAATCACACAAAAACTGCAGAAACTTTTTTATTTCTTTATAAAAAAATGTAAATTTTGTTTAAATAATATTATTTTCATGAAATCTAATTAGAAATGTAGTTTTAAAATTTTTCGGACGATTACTTTTAAAATTATATCAAAAAAACGTTATTTTTTAGAAATAATGCGTTTTTCTTAAAAATCAAACAAAAACTGCTGTAACTTTTTTATTTCTTTATAAAAAAATGTAAATTTTGTTTAAATAATATTACTTTCATGAAATCTAATTAGAAATGTAGTTTTAAAATTTTTCGGACGATTACTTTTAAAATTATATCAAAAAAACGTTATTTTTTAGAAATAATGCGTTTTTCTTAAAAATCAAACAAAAACTGCTGTAACTTTTTTATTTCTTTAAAAAAAAATGTAAATTTTGTTTAAATAATTTTATTTTCATGAAATCTAATTAGAAATGTAGTTTTAAAATTTTTCGGTCGATTATTTTTAAAATTATACCAAAAAAACGTTTTTCTTAAAAATCACACAAAAACTGCAGAAACTTTTTTATTTCTTTATAAAAAAATGTAAATTTTGTTTAAATAATATTATTTTCATGAAATCTAATTAGAAATGTAGTTTTAAAATTTTTCGGACGATTACTTTTAAAATTATATCAAAAAAACGTTATTTTTTAGAAATAATGCGTTTTTCTTAAAAATCAAACTAAAACTGCTGTAACTTTTTTATTTCTTTATAAAAAAATGTAAATTTTGTTTAAATAATTTTATTTTCATGAAATCTAATTAGAAATGTAGTTTTAAAATTTTTCGGTCGATTATTTTTAAAATTATACCAAAAAAACGTTTTTCTTAAAAATCACACAAAAACTGCAGAAACTTTTTTATTTCTTTATAAAAAAATGTAAATTTTGTTTAAATAATTTTATTTTCATGAAATCTAATTAGAAATGTAGTTTTAAAATTTTTCGGACGATTACTTTTAAAATTATATCAAAAAAACGTTATTTTTTAGAAATAATGCGTTTTTCTTAAAAATCAAACAAAAACTGCTGTAACTTTTTTATTTCTTTATAAAAAAATGTAAATTTTGTTTAAATAATTTTATTTTCATGAAATCTAATTAGAAATGTAGTTTTAAAATTTTTCGGTCGATTATTTTTAAAATTATACCAAAAAAACGTTTTTCTTAAAAATCACACTAAAACTGCAGAAACTTTTTTATTTCTTTATAAAAAAATGTAAATTTTGTTTAAATAATTTTATTTTCATGAAATCTAATTAGAAATGTAGTTTTAAAATTTTTCGGACGATTACTTTTAAAATTATATCAAAAAAACGTTATTTTTTAGAAATAATGCGTTTTTCTTAAAAATCACACAAAAACTGCAGAAACTTTTTTATTTCTTTATAAAAAAATGTAAATTTTGTTTAAATAATTTTATTTTCATGAAATCTAATTAGAAATGTAGTTTTAAAATTTTTCGGACGATTACTTTTAAAATTATATCAAAAAAACTTTATTTTTTAGAAATAATGCGTTTTTCTTAAAAATCAAACAAAAACTGCTGTAACTTTTTTATTTCTTTATAAAAAAATGTAAATTTTGTTTAAATAATTTTATTTTCATGAAATCTAATTAGAAATGTAGTTTTAAAATTTTTCGGTCGATTATTTTTAAAATTATACCAAAAAAACGTTTTTCTTAAAAATCACACAAAAACTGCAGAAACTTTTTTATTTCTTTATAAAAAAATGTAAATTTTGTTTAAAAAATTTTATTTTTATGAAATCTAATTAGAAATGTAGTTTTAAAATTTTTCGGACGATTACTTTTAAAATTATATCAAAAAAACGTTATTTTTTAGAAATAATGCGTTTTTCTTAAAAATCAAACAAAAACTGCTGTAACTTTTTTATTTCTTTATAAAAAAATGTAAATTTTGTTTAAATAATTTTATTTTCATGAAATCTAATTAGAAATGTAGTTTTAAAATTTTTCGGTCGATTATTTTTAAAATTATACCAAAAAAACGTTTTTCTTAAAAATCACACAAAAACTGCAGAAACTTTTTTATTTCTTTATAAAAAAATGTAAATTTTGTTTAAATAATTTTATTTTCAGGAAATCTAATTAGAAATGTAGTTTTAAAATTTTTCGGACGATTACTTTTAAAATTATATCAAAAAAACGTTATTTTTTAGAAATAATGCGTTTTTCTTAAAAATCAAACAAAAACTGCTGTAACTTTTTTATTTCTTTATAAAAAAATGTAAATTTTGTTTAAATAATTTTATTTTCATGAAATCTAATTAGAAAAGTAGTTTTAAAATTTTTCGGTCGATTATTTTTAAAATTATACCAAAAAAACGTTTTTCTTAAAAATCACACAAAAACTGCAGAAACTTTTTTATTTCTTTATAAAAAAATGTAAATTTTGTTTAAATAATATTATTTTCATGAAATCTAATTAGAAATGTAGTTTTAAAATTTTTCGGACGATTACTTTTAAAATTATATCAAAAAAACGTTATTTTTTAGAAATAATGCGTTTTTCTTAAAAATCAAACAAAAACTGCTGTAACTTTTTTATTTCCTAATAAAAAACTGTAAATTTTGTTTAAATAATTTTATTTTCATGAAATCTAATTAGAAATGTAGTTTTAAAATTTTTCGGACGATTATTTTTAAAATTATACCAAAAAAACGTTTTTCTTAAAAATCACACAAAAACTGCAGAAACTTTTTTATTTCTTTATAAAAAATTGTAAATTTTGTTTAAATAATTTTATTTTCATGAAATCTAATTAGAAATGTAGTTTTAAAATTTTTCGGTCGATTATTTTTAAAATTATACCAAAAAAACTTTTTTCTTAAAAATCACACAAAAACTGCAGAAACTTTTTTATTTCTTTATAAAAAAATGTAAATTTTGTTTAAATAATTTTATTTTCATGAAATCTAATTAGAAATGTAGTTTTAAAATTTTTCGGACGATTACTTTTAAAATTATATCAAAAAAACGTTATTTTTTAGAAATAATGCGTTTTTCTTAAAAATCAAACTAAAAATGCAGAAACTTTTTTATTTCTTTATAAAAAAATGTAAATTTTGTTTAAATAATTTTATTTTCATGAAATCTAATTAGAAATGTAGTTTTAAAATTTTTCGGACGATTACTTTTAAAATTATATCAAAAAAACGTTATTTTTTAGAAATAATGCGTTTTTCTTAAAAATCAAACAAAAACTGCTGTAACTTTTTTATTTCTTTATAAAAAAATGTAAATTTTGTTTAAATAATTTTATTTTCATGAAATCTAATTAGAAATGTAGTTTTAAAATTTTTCGGTCGATTATTTTTAAAATTATACCAAAAAATCGTTTTTCTTAAAAATCACACAAAAACTGCAGAAACTTTTTTATTTCTTTATAAAAAAATGTAAATTTTGTTTAAATAATTTTATTTTCATGAAATCTAATTAGAAATGTAGTTTTAAAATTTTTCGGACGATTACTTTTAAAATTATATCAAAAAAACTTTATTTTTTAGAAATAATGCGTTTTTCTTAAAAATCAAACAAAAACTGCTGTAACTTTTTTATTTCTTTATAAAAAAATGTAAATTTTGTTTAAATAATTTTATTTTCATGAAATCTAATTAGAAATGTAGTTTTAAAATTTTTCGGTCGATTATTTTTAAAATTATACCAAAAAAACGTTTTTCTTAAAAATCACACAAAAACTGCAGAAACTTTTTTATTTCTATTTAAAAAAATGTAAATTTTGTTTAAATAATATTATTTTCATGAAATCTAATTAGAAATGTAGTTTTAAAATTTTTCGGACGATTACTTTTAAAATTATATCAAAAAAACTTTATTTTTTTGAAATAATGCGTTTTTCTTAAAAATCAAACAAAAACTTCTGTAACTTTTTTATTTCTTTATAAAAAAATGTAAATTTTGTTAAAATAATTTTATTTTCATGAAATCTAATTAGAAATGTAGTTTTAAAATTTTTCGGTCGATTATTTTTAAAATTATACCAAAAAACGTTTTTCTTAAAAATCACACAAAAACTGCAGAAACTTTTTTATTTCTTTATAAAAAAATGTAAATTTTGTTTAAATAATTTTATTTTCATGAAATCTAATTAGAAATGTAGTTTTAAAATTTTTCGGACGATTACTTTTAAAATTATATCAAAAAAACGTTATTTTTTAGAAATAATGCGTTTTTCTTAAAAATCAAACAAAAACTGCTGTAACTTTTTTATTTCTTTATAAAAAAATGTAAATTTTGTTTAAATAATTTTATTTTCATGAAATCTAATTAGAAATGTAGTTTTAAAATTTTTCGGTCGATTATTTTTAAAATTATACCAAAAAAACGTTTTTCTTAAAAATCACACAAAAACTGCAGAAACTTTTTTATTTCTTTTTAAAAAAATGTAAATTTTGTTTAAATAATATTATTTTCATGAAATCTAATTAGAAATGTAGTTTTAAAATTTTTCGGACGATTACTTTTAAAATTATATCAAAAAAACGTTATTTTTTAGAAATAATGCGTTTTTCTTAAAAATCACACAAAAACTGCAGAAACTTTTTTATTTCTTTATAAAAAAATGTAAATTTTGTTTAAATAATATTATTTTCATGAAATCTAATTAGAAATGTAGTTTTAAAATTTTTCGGACGATTACTTTTAAAATTATATCAAAAAAACGTTATTTTTTAGAAATGATGCGTTTTTCTTAAAAATCAAACAAAAACTGCTGTAACTTTTTTATTTCTTTATAAAAAAATGTAAATTTTGTTTAAATAATTTTATTTTCATGAAATCTAATTAGAAATGAAGTTTTAAAATTTTTCGGTCGATTATTTTTAAAATTATACCAAAGAAACGTTTTTCTTAAAAATCAAACTAAAACTGCTGTAACTTTTTTATTTCTTTATAAAAAAATGTAAATTTTGTTTAAATAATATTATTTTTATGAAATCTAATTAGAAATGTAGTTTTAAAATTTTTCGGACGATTACTTTTAAAATTATATCAAAAAAACGTTATTTTTTAGAAATAATGCGTTTTTCTTAAAAATCAAACAAAAACTGCTGTAACTTTTTTATTTCTTTATAAAAAAATGTAAATTTTGTTTAAATAATTTTATTTTCATAAAATCTAATTAGAAATGTAGTTTTAAAATTTTTCGGTCGATTATTTTTAAAATTATACCAAAAAAACGTTTTTCTTAAAAATCACACAAAAACTGCAGAAACTTTTTTATTTCTTTATAAAAAAATGTAAATTTTGTTTAAATAATTTTATTTTCATGAAATCTAATTAGAAATGTAGTTTTAAAATTTTTCGGACGATTACTTTTAAAATTATATCAAAAAAACTTTATTTTTTAGAAATAATGCGTTTTTCTTAAAAATCAAACTAAAACTGCTGTAACTTTTTTATTTCTTTATAAAAAAATGTAAATTTTGTTTAAATAATTTTATTTTCATGAAATCTAATTAGAAATGTAGTTTTAAAATTTTTCGGTCGATTATTTTTAAAATTATACCAAAAAAACGTTTTTCTTAAAAATCACACAAAAACTGCAGAAACTTTTTTATTTCTTTATAAAAAAATGTAAATTTTGTTTGAATAATTTTATTTTCATGAAATCTAATTAGAAATGTAGTTTTAAAATTTTTCGGACGATTACTTTTAAAATTATATCAAAAAAACGTTATTTTTTAGAAATAATGCGTTTTTCTTAAAAATCAAACTAAAACTGCTGTAACTTTTTTATTTCTTTATAAAAAAATGTAAATTTTGTTTAAATAATTTTATTTTCATGAAATCTAATTAGAAATGTAGTTTTAAAATTTTTCGGTCGATTATTTTTAAAATTATACCAAAAAAACGTTTTTCTTAAAAATCAAACAAAAACTGCTGTAACTTTTTTATTTCTTAATAAAAAACTGTAAATTTTGTTTAAATAATTTTATTTTCATGAAATCTAATTAGAAATGTAGTTTTAAAATTTTTCGGACGATTACTTTTAAAATTATATCAAAAAAACGTTATTTTTTAGAAATAATGCGTTTTTCTTAAAAATCAAACTAAAACTGCTGTAACTTTTTTATTTCTTTATAAAAAAATGTAAATTTTGTTTAAATAATTTTATTTTCATGAAATCTAATTAGAAATGTAGTTTTAAAATTTTTCGGACGATTACTTTTAAAATTATATCAAAAAAACGTTATTTTTTAGAAATAATGCGTTTTTCTTAAAAATCAAACTAAAACTGCTGTAACTTTTTTATTTCTTTATAAAAAAATGTAAATTTTGTTTAAATAATTTTATTTTCATGAAATCTAATTAGAAATGTAGTTTTAAAATTTTTCGGTCGATTATTTTTAAAATTATACCAAAAAAACGTTTTTCTTAAAAATCAAACAAAAACTGCTGTAACTTTTTTATTTCTTAATAAAAAACTGTAAATTTTGTTTAAATAATTTTATTTTCATGAAATCTAATTAGAAATGTAGTTTTAAAATTTTTCGGACGATTATTTTTAAAATTATACCAAAAAAACGTTTTTCTTAAAAATCACACAAAAACTGCAGAAACTTTTTTATTTCTTTATAAAAAAATGTAAATTTTGTTTAAATAATTTTATTTTCATGAAATCTAATTAGAAATGTAGTTTTAAAATTTTTCGGTCGATTATTTTTAAAATTATACCAAAAAAACGTTTTTCTTAAAAATCACACAAAAACTGCAGAAACTTTTTTATTTCTTTATAAAAAAATGTAAATTTTGTTTAAATAATTTTATTTTCATGAAATCTAATTAGAAATGTAGTTTTAAAATTTTTCGGACGATTACTTTTAAAATTATATCAAAAAAACGTTATTTTTTAGAAATAATGCGTTTTTCTTAAAAATCAAACAAAAACTGCTGTAACTTTTTTATTTCTTTATAAAAAAATGTAAATTTTGTTTATATAATTTTATTTTCATGAAATCTATTTAGAAATGTAGTTTTAAAATTTTTCGGTCGATTATTTTTAAAATTATACCATAAAAACGTTTTTCTTAAAAATCACACAAAAACTGTAGAAACTTTTTTATTTCTTTATAAAAAAATGTAAATTTTGTTTAAATAATTTTATTTTCATGAAATCTAATTAGAAATGTAGTTTTAAAATTTTTCGGACGATTACTTTTAAAATTATATCAAAAAAACTTTATTTTTTAGAAATAATGCGTTTTTCTTAAAAATCAAACAAAAACTGCTGTAACTTTTTTATTTCTTTATAAAAAAATGTAAATTTTGTTTAAATAATTTTATTTTCATGAAATCTAATTAGAAATATAGTTTTAAAATTTTTCGGTCGATTATTTTTAAAATTATACCAAAAAAACGTTTTTCTTAAAAATCACACAAAAACTGCAGAAACTTTTTTATTTCTTTATAAAAAAATGTAAATTTTGTTTAAATAATTTTATTTTCATGAAATCTAATTAGAAATGTAGTTTTAAAATTTTTCGGACGATTACTTTTAAAATTATATCAAAAAAACGTTATTTTTTAGAAATAATGCGTTTTTCTTAAAAATCAAACAAAAACTGCTGTAACTTTTTTATTTCTTTATAAAAAAATGTAAATTTTGTTTAAATAATTTTATTTTCATGAAATCTAATTAGAAATGTAGTTTTAAAATTTTTCGGTCGATTATTTTTAAAATTATACCAAAAAAACGTTTTTCTTAAAAATCACACAAAAACTGCAGAAACTTTTTTATTTCTTTATAAAAAAATGTTAATTTTGTTTAAATAATTTTATTTTCATGAAATCTAATTAGAAATGTAGTTTTAAAATTTTTCGGACGATAACTTTTAAAATTATATCAAAAAAACTTTATTTTTTAGAAATAATGCGTTTTTCTTAAAAATCAAACAAAAACTGCTGTAACTTTTTTATTTCTTTATAAAAAAATGTAAATTTTGTTTAAATAATTTTATTTTCATGAAATCTAATTAGAAATGTAGTTTTAAAATTTTTCGGTCAATTATTTTTAAAATTATACCAAAAAAACGTTTTTCTTAAAAATCACACAAAAACTGCAGAAACTTTTATTTCTTTATAAAAAAATGTAAATTTTGTTTAAATAATTTTATTTTCATGAAATCTAATTAGAAATGTAGTTTTAAAATTTTTCGGACGATTACTTTTAAAATTATATCAAAAAAACGTTATTTTTTAGAAATAATGCGTTTTTCTTAAAAATCAAACAAAAACTGCTGTAACTTTTTTATTTCTTTATAAAAAAATGTAAATTTTGTTTAAATAATTTTATTTTCATGAAATCTAATTAGAAATGTAGTTTTAAAATTTTTCGGTCGATTATTTTTAAAATTATACCAAAAAAACGTTTTTCTTAAAAATCACACAAAAACTGCAGAAACTTTTTTATTTCTTTATAAAAAAATGTAAATTTTGTTTAAATAATTTTATTTTCATGAAATCTAATTAGAAATGTAGTTTTAAAATTTTTCGGACGATTACTTTTAAAATTATATCAAAAAAACGTTATTTTTTAGAAATAATGCGTTTTTCTTAAAAATCAAACAAAAACTGCTGTAACTTTTTTATTTCTTTATAAAAAAATGTAAATTTTGTTTAAATAATTTTATTTTCATGAAATCTAATTAGAAATGTAGTTTTAAAATTTTTCGGTCGATTATTTTTAAAATTATACCAAAAAAACGTTTTTCTTAAAAATCACACAAAAACTGCAGAAACTTTTTTATTTCTTTTTAAAAAAATGTAAATTTTGTTTAAATAATATTATTTTCATGAAATCTAATTAGAAATGTAGTTTTAAAATTTTTCGGACGATTACTTTTAAAATTATATCAAAAAAACGTTATTTTTTAGAAATAATGCGTTTTTCTTAAAAATCACACAAAAACTGCAGAAACTTTTTTATTTCTTTATAAAAAAATGTAAATTTTGTTTAAATAATTTTATTTTCATGAAATCTAATTAGAAATGTAGTTTTAAAATTTTTCGGTCGATTATTTTTAAAATTATACCAAAAAAACGTTTTTCTTAAAAATCACACAAAAACTGCAGAAACTTTTTTATTTCTTTATAAAAAAATGTAAATTTTGTTTAAATAATTTTATTTTCATGAAATCTAATTAGAAATGTAGTTTTAAAATTTTTCGGACGATTACTTTTAAAATTATATCAAAAAAACGTTATTTTTTAGAAATAATGCGTTTTTCTTAAAAATCAAACAAAAACTGCTGTAACTTTTTTATTTCTTTATAAAAAAATGTAAATTTTGTTTAAATAATTTTATTTTCATGAAATCTAATTAGAAATGTAGTTTAAAAATTTTTCGGTCGATTATTTTTAAAATTATACCAAAAAAACGTTTTTCTTAAAAATCACACAAAAACTGCAGAAACTTTTTTATTTCTTTATAAAAAAATGTAAATTTTGTTTAAATAATTTTATTTTCATGAAATCTAATTAGAAATGTAGTTTTAAAATTTTTCGGACGATTACTTTTAAAATTATATCAAAAAAACGTTATTTTTTAGAAATAATGCGTTTTTCTTAAAAATCAAACAAAAACTGCTGTAACTTTTTTATTTCTTTATAAAAAAATGTAAATTTTGTTTAAATAATTTTATTTTCATGAAATCTAATTAGAAATGTAGTTTTAAAATTTTTCGGTCGATTATTTTTAAAATTATACCAAAAAAACGTTTTTCTTAAAAATCACACAAAAACTGCAGAAACTTTTTTATTTCTTTATAAAAAAATGTAAATTTTGTTTAAATAATTTTATTTTCATGAAATCTAATTAGAAATGTAGTTTTAAAATTTTTCGGACGATTACTTTTAAAATTATATCAAAAAAACTTTATTTTTTAGAAATAATGCGTTTTTCTTAAAAATCAAACAAAAACTGCTGTAACTTTTTTATTTCTTTATAAAAAAATGTAAATTTTGTTTAAATAATTTTATTTTCATGAAATCTAATTAGAAATGTAGTTTTAAAATTTTTCGGTCGATTATTTTTAAAATTATACCAAAAAAACGTTTTTCTTAAAAATCACACAAAAACTGCAGAAACTTTTTTATTTCTTTATAAAAAAATGTAAATTTTGTTTAAATAATTTTATTTTCATGAAATCTAATTAGAAATGTAGTTTTAAAATTTTTCGGATGATTACTTTTAAAATTATATCAAAAAAACGTTATTTTTTAGAAATAATGCGTTTTTCTTAAAAATCAAACAAAAACTGCTGTAACTTTTTTATTTCTTTATAAAAAAATGTAAATTTTGTTTAAATAATTTTATTTTCATGAAATCTAATTAGAAATGTAGTTTTAAAATTTTTCGGTCGATTATTTTTAAAATTATACCAAAAAAACGTTTTTCTTAAAAATCACACAAAAACTGCAGAAACTTTTTTATTTCTTTATAAAAAAATGTAAATTTTGTTTAAATAATTTTATTTTCATGAAATCTAATTAGAAATGTAGTTTTAAAAATTTTCGGACGATTACTTTTAAAATTATATCAAAAAAACGTTATTTTTTAGAAATAATGCGTTTTTCTTAAAAATCAAACTAAAACTGCTGTAACTTTTTTATTTCTTTATAAAAAAATGTAAATTTTGTTTAAATAATTTTATTTTCATGAAATCTAATTAGAAATGTAGTTTTAAAATTTTTCGGTCGATTATTTTTAAAATTATACCAAAAAAACGTTTTTCTTAAAAATCACACAAAAACTGCAGAAACTTTTTTATTTCTTTATAAAAAAATGTAAATTTTGTTTAAATAATTTTATTTTCATGAAATCTAATTAGAAATGTAGTTTTAAAATTTTTCGGACGATTACTTTTAAAATTATATCAAAAAAACGTTATTTTTTAGAAATAATGCGTTTTTCTTAAAATTCAAACTAAAACTGCTGTAACTTTTTTATTTCTTTATAAAAAAATGTAAATTTTGTTTAAATAATTTTATTTTCATGAAATCTAATTAGAAATGTAGTTTTAAAATTTTTCGGACGATTACTTTTAAAATTATATCAAAAAAACGTTATTTTTTAGAAATAATGCGTTTTTCTTAAAAATCAAACTAAAACTGCTGTAACTTTTTTATTTCTTTATAAAAAAATGTAAATTTTGTTTAAATAATTTTATTTTCATGAAATCTAATTAGAAATGTAGTTTTAAAATTTTTCGGTCGATTATTTTTAAAATTATACCAAAAAAACGTTTTTCTTAAAAATCAAACAAAAACTGCTGTAACTTTTTTATTTCTTAATAAAAAACTGTAAATTTTGTTTAAATAATTTTATTTTCATGAAATCTAATTAGAAATGTAGTTTTAAAATTTTTCGGACGATTATTTTTAAAATTATACCAAAAAAAGGTTTTTCTTAAAAATCACACAAAAACTGCAGAAACTTTTTTATTTCTTTATAAAAAAATGTAAATTTTGTTTAAATAATTTTATTTTCATGAAATCTAATTAGATATGTAGTTTTAAAATTTTTCGGTCGATTATTTTTAAAATTATACCAAAAAAACGTTTTTCTTAAAAATCAAACAAAAACTGCTGTAACTTTTTTATTTCTTAATAAAAAACTGTAAATTTTGTTTAAATAATTTTATTTTCATGAAATCTAATTAGAAATGTAGTTTTAAAATTTTTCGGACGATTATTTTTAAAATTATACCAAAAAAAGGTTTTTCTTAAAAATCACACAAAAACTGCAGAAACTTTTTTATTTCTTTATAAAAAAATGTAAATTTTGTTTAAATAATTTTATTTTCATGAAATCTAATTAGATATGTAGTTTTAAAATTTTTCGGTCGATTATTTATAAAATTATACCAAAAAAACGTTTTTCTTAAAAATCACACAAAAACTGCAGAAACTTTTTTATTTCTTTATAAAAAAATGTAAATTTTGTTTAAATAATTTTATTTTCATGAAATCTAATTAGAAATGTAGTTTTAAAATTTTTCGGACGATTACTTTTAAAATTATATCAAAAAAACGTTATTTTTTAGAAATAATGCGTTTTTCTTAAAAATCAAACAAAAACTGCTGTAACTTTTTTATTTCTTTATAAAAAAATGTAAATTTTGTTTAAATAATTTTATTTTCATGAAATCTAATTAGAAATGTAGTTTTAAAATTTTTCGGTCGATTATTTTTAAAATTATACCAAAAAAACGTTTTTCTTAAAAATCACACAAAAACTGCAGAAACTTTTTTATTTCTTTATAAAAAAATGTAAATTTTGTTTAAATAATTTTATTTTCATGAAATCTAATTAGAAATGTAGTTTTAAAATTTTTCGGACGATTACTTTTAAAATTATATCAAAAAAACTTTATTTTTTAGAAATAATGCGTTTTTCTTAAAAATCAAACAAAAACTGCTGTAACTTTTTTATTTCTTTATAAAAAAATGTAAATTTTGTTTAAATAATTTTATTTTCATGAAATCTAATTAGAAATGTAGTTTTAAAATTTTTCGGTCGATTATTTTTAAAATTATACCAAAAAAACGTTTTTCTTAAAAATCACACAAAAACTGCAGAAACTTTTTTATTTCTTTATAAAAAAATGTAAATTTTGTTTAAATAATTTTATTTTCATGAAATCTAATTAGAAATGTAGTTTTAAAATTTTTCGGACGATTACTTTTAAAATTATATCAAAAAAACGTTATTTTTTAGAAATAATGCGTTTTTCTTAAAAATCAAACAAAAACTGCTGTAACTTTTTTATTTCTTTATAAAAAAATGTAAATTTTGTTTAAATAATTTTATTTTCATGAAATCTAATTAGAAATGTAGTTTTAAAATTTTTCGGTCGATTATTTTTAAAATTATACCAAAAAAACGTTTTTCTTAAAAATCACACAAAAACTGCAGAAACTTTTTTATTTCTTTATAAAAAAATGTAAATTTTGTTTAAATAATTTTATTTTCATGAAATCTAATTAGAAATGTAGTTTTAAAATTTTTCGGACGATTACTTTTAAAATTATATCAAAAAAACGTTATTTTTTAGAAATAATGCGTTTTTCTTAAAAATCAAACTAAAACTGCTGTAACTTTTTTATTTCTTTATAAAAAAATGTAAATTTTGTTTAAATAATTTTATTTTCATAAAATCTAATTAGAAATGTAGTTTTAAAATTTTTCGGACGATTACTTTTAAAATTATATCAAAAAAACGTTATTTTTTAGAAATAATGCGTTTTTCTTAAAAATCAAACTAAAACTGCTGTAACTTTTTTATTTCTTTATAAAAAAATGTAAATTTTGTTTAAATAATTTTATTTTCATGAAATCTAATTAGAAATGTAGTTTTAAAATTTTTCGGTCGATTATTTTTAAAATTATACCAAAAAAACGTTTTTCTTAAAAATCAAACAAAAACTGCTGTAACTTTTTTATTTCTTAATAAAAAACTGTAAATTTTGTTTAAATAATTTTATTTTCATGAAATCTAATTAGAAATGTAGTTTTAAAATTTTTCGGACGATTATTTTTAAAATTATACCAAAAAAACGTTTTTCTTAAAAATCACACAAAAACTGCAGAAACTTTTTTATTTCTTTATAAAAAAATGTAAATTTTGTTTAAATAATTTTATTTTCATGAAATCTAATTAGAAATGTAGTTTTAAAATTTTTCGGTCGATTATTTTTAAAATTATACCAAAAAAACGTTTTTCTTAAAAATCACACAAAAACTGCAGAAACTTTTTTATTTCTTTATAAAAAAATGTAAATTTTGCTTAAATAATTTTATTTTCATGAAATCTAATTAGAAATGTAGTTTTAAAATTTTTCGGACGATTACTTTTAAAATTATATCAAAAAAACGTTATTTTTTAGAAATAATGCGTTTTTCTTAAAAATCAAACAAAAACTGCTGTAACTTTTTTATTTCTTTATAAAAAAATGTAAATTTTGTTTAAATAATTTTATTTTCATGAAATCTAATTAGAAATGTAGTTTTAAAATTTTTCGGTCGATTATTTTTAAAATTATACCAAAAAAACGTTTTTCTTAAAAATCACACAAAAACTGCAGAAACTTTTTTATTTCTTTATAAAAAAATGTAAATTTTGTTTAAATAATTTTATTTTCATGAAATCTAATTAGAAATGTAGTTTTAAAATTTTTCGGACGATTACTTTTAAAATTATATCAAAAAAACTTTATTTTTTAGAAATAATGCGTTTTTCTTAAAAATCAAACAAAAACTGCTGTAACTTTTTTATTTCTTTATAAAAAAATGTAAATTTTGTTTAAATAATTTTATTTTCATGAAATCTAATTAGAAATGTAGTTTTAAAATTTTTCGGTCGATTATTTTTAAAATTATACCAAAAAAACGTTTTTCTTAAAAATCACACAAAAACTGCAGAAACTTTTTTATTTCTTTATAAAAAAATGTAAATTTTGTTTAAATAATTTTATTTTCATGAAATCTAATTAGAAATGTAGTTTTAAAATTTTTCGGACGATTACTTTTAAAATTATATCAAAAAAACGTTATTTTTTAGAAATAATGCGTTTTTCTTAAAAATCAAACAAAAACTGCTGTAACTTTTTTATTTCTTTATAAAAAAATGTAAATTTTGTTTAAATAATTTTATTTTCATGAAATCTAATTAGAAATGTAGTTTTAAAATTTTTCGGTCGATTATTTTTAAAATTATACCAAAAAAACGTTTTTCTTAAAAATCACACAAAAACTGCAGAAACTTTTTTATTTCTTTATAAAAAAATGTAAATTTTGTTTAAATAATTTTATTTTCATGAAATCTAATTAGAAATGTAGTTTTAAAATTTTTCGGACGATTACTTTTAAAATTATATCAAAAAAACGTTATTTTTTAGAAATAATGCGTTTTTCTTAAAAATCAAACTAAAACTGCTGTAACTTTTTTATTTCTTTATAAAAAAATGTAAATTTTGTTTAAATAATTTTATTTTCATGAAATCTAATTAGAAATGTAGTTTTAAAATTTTTCGGACGATTACTTTTAAAATTATATCAAAAAAACGTTATTTTTTAGAAATAATGCGTTTTTCTTAAAAATCAAACTAAAACTGCTGTAACTTTTTTATTTCTTTATAAAAAAATGTAAATTTTGTTTAAATAATTTTATTTTCATGAAATCTAATTAGAAATGTAGTTTTAAAATTTTTCGGTCGATTATTTTTAAAATTATACCAAAAAAACGTTTTTCTTAAAAATCAAACAAAAACTGCTGTAACTTTTTTATTTCTTAATAAAAAACTGTAAATTTTGTTTAAATAATTTTATTTTCATGAAATCTAATTAGAAATGTAGTTTTAAAATTTTTCGGACGATTATTTTTAAAATTATACCAAAAAAACGTTTTTCTTAAAAATCACACAAAAACTGCAGAAACTTTTTTATTTCTTTATAAAAAAATGTAAATTTTGTTTAAATAATTTTATTTTCATGAAATCTAATTAGAAATGTAGTTTTAAAATTTTTCGGTCGATTATTTTTAAAATTATACCAAAAAAACGTTTTTCTTAAAAATCACACAAAAACTGCAGAAACTTTTTTATTTCTTTATAAAAAAATGTAAATTTTGTTTAAATAATTTTATTTTCATGAAATCTAATTAGAAATGTAGTTTTAAAATTTTTCGGACGATTACTTTTAAAATTATATCAAAAAAACGTTATTTTTTAGAAATAATGCGTTTTTCTTAAAAATCAAACAAAAACTGCTGTAACTTTTTTATTTCTTTATAAAAAAATGTAAATTTTGTTTAAATAATTTTATTTTCATGAAATCTAATTAGAAATGTAGTTTTAAAATTTTTCGGTCGATTATTTTTAAAATTATACCAAAAAAACGTTTTTCTTAAAAATCACACAAAAACTGCAGAAACTTTTTTATTTCATTATAAAAAAATGTAAATTTTGTTTAAATAATTTTATTTTCATGAAATCTAATTAGAAATGTAGTTTTAAAATTTTTCGGTCGATTATTTTTAAAATTATACCAAAAAAACGTTTTTCTTAAAAATCACACAAAAACTGCAGAAACTTGTTTATTTCTTTATAAAAAAATGTAAATTTTGTTTAAATAATTTTATTTTCATGAAATCTAATTAGAAATGTAGTTTTAAAATTTTTCGGACGATTACTTTTAAAATTATATCAAAAAAACGTTATTTTTTAGAAATAATGCGTTTTTCTTAAAAATCAAACAAAAACTGCTGTAACTTTTTTATTTCTTTATAAAAAAATGTAAATTTTGTTTAAATAATTTTATTTTCATGAAATCTAATTAGAAATGTAGTTTTAAAATTTTTCGGTCGATTATTTTTAAAATTATACCAAAAAAACGTTTTTCTTAAAAATCACACAAAAACTGCAGAAACTTTTTTATTTCTTTATAAAAAAATGTAAATTTTGTTTAAATAATTTTATTTTCATGAAATCTAATTAGAAATGTAGTTTTAAAATTTTTCGGACGATTACTTTTAAAATTATATCAAAAAAACGTTATTTTTTAGAAATAATGCGTTTTTCTTAAAAATCAAACAAAAACTGCTGTAACTTTTTTATTTCTTTATAAAAAAATGTAAATTTTATTTAAATAATTTTATTTTCATGAAATCTAATTAGAAATGTAGTTTTAAAATTTTTCGGTCGATTATTTTTAAAATTATACCAAAAAAACGTTTTTCTTAAAAATCACACAAAAACTGCAGAAACTTTTTTATTTCTTTATAAAAAAATGTAAATTTTGTTTAAATAATTTTATTTTCATGAAATCTAATTAGAAATGTAGTTTTAAAATTTTTCGGACGATAACTTTTAAAATTATAACAAAAAAACGTTATTTTTTAGAAATAATGCGTTTTTCTTAAAAATCAAACAAAAACTGCTGTAACTTTTTTATTTCTTTATAAAAAAATGTAAATTTTGTTTAAATAATTTTATTTTCATGAAATCTAATTAGAAATGTAGTTTTAAAATTTTTCGGTCAATTATTTTTAAAATTATACCAAAAAAACGTTTTTCTTAAAAATCACACAAAAACTGCAGAAACTTTTTTATTTCTTTATAAAAAAATGTAAATTTTGTTTAAATAATTTTATTTTCATGAAATCTAATTAGAAATGTAGTTTTAAAATTTTTCGGACGATTACTTTTAAAATTATATCAAAAAAACGTTATTTTTTAGAAATAATGCGTTTTTCTTAAAAATCAAACAAAAACTGCTGTAACTTTTTTATTTCTTTATAAAAAAATGTAAATTTTGTTTAAGTAATTTTATTTTCATGAAATCTAATTAGAAATGTAGTTTTAAAATTTTTCGGTCGATTATTTTTAAAAATATACCAAAAAAACGTTTTTCTTAAAAATCACACAAAAACTGCAGAAACTTTTTTATTTCTTTATAAAAAAATGTAAATTTTGTTTAAATAATTTTATTTTCATGAAATCTAATTAGAAATGTAGTTTTAAAATTTTTCGGACGATTACTTTTAATATTATATCAAAAAAACGTTATTTTTTAGAAATAATGCGTTTTTCTTAAAAATCAAACAAAAACTGCTGTAACTTTTTTATTTCTTTATAAAAAAATGTAAATTTTGTTTAAATAATTTTATTTTCATGAAATCTAATTAGAAATGTAGTTTTAAAATTTTTCGGTCGATTATTTTTAAAATTATACCAAAAAAACGTTTTTCTTAAAAATCACACAAAAACTGCAGAAACTTTTTTATTTCTTTATAAAAAAATGTAAATTTTGTTTAAATAATTTTATTTTCATGAAATCTAATTAGAAATGTAGTTTTAAAATTTTTCGGACGATAACTTTTAAAATTATATCAAAAAAACGTTATTTTTTAGAAATAATGCGTTTTTCTTAAAAATCAAACAAAAACTGCTGTAACTTTTTTATTCCTTTATAAAAAAATGTAAATTTTGTTTAAATAATTTTATTTTCATGAAATCTAATTAGAAATGTAGTTTTAAAATTTTTCGGACGATTACTTTTAAAATTATATCAAAAAAACGTTATTTTTTAGAAATAATGCGTTTTTCTTAAAAATCAAACAAAAACTGCTGTAACTTTTTTATTTCTTTATAAAAAAATGTAAATTTTGTTTAAATAATTTTATTTTCATGAAATCTAATTAGAAATGTAGTTTTAAAATTTTTCGGATGATTACTTTTAAAATTATATCAAAAAAACGTTATTTTTTAGAAATAATGCGTTTTTCTTAAAAATCAAACAAAAACTGCTGTAACTTTTTTATTTCTTTATAAAAAAATGTAAATTTTGTTTAAAAAATTTTATTTTCATGAAATCTAATTAGAAATGTAGTTTTAAAATTTTTCGGTCGATTATTTTTAAAATTATACCAAAAAAACGTTTTTCTTAAAAATCACACAAAAACTGCAGAAACTTTTTTATTTCTTTATAAAAAAATGTAAATTTTGTTTAAATAATTTTATTTTCATGAAATCTAATTAGAAATGTAGTTTTAAAATTTTTCGGACGATTACTTTTAAAATTATATCAAAAAAACGTTATTTTTTAGAAATAATGCGTTTTTCTTAAAAATCAAACAAAAACTGCTGTAACTTTTTTATTTCTTTATAAAAAAATGTAAATTTTGTTTAAATAATTTTATTTTCATGAAATCTAATTAGAAATGTAGTTTTAAAATTTTTCGGTCGATTATTTTTAAAATTATACCAAAAAAACGTTTTTCTTAAAAATCAAACTAAAACTGCTGTAACTTTTTTATTTCTTTATAAAAAAATGTAAATTTTGTTTAAATAATATTATTTTCATGAAATCTAATTAGAAATGTAGTTTTAAAATTTTTCGGACGATTACTTTTAAAATTATATCAAAAAAACGTTATTTTTTAGAAATAATGCGTTTTTCTTAAAAATCAAACAAAAACTGCTGTAACTTTTTTATTTCTTTATAAAAAAATGTAAATTTTGTTTAAATAATTTTATTTTCATGAAATCTAATTAGAAATGTAGTTTTAAAATTTTTCGGTCGATTATTTTTAAAATTATACCAAAAAAACGTTTTTCTTAAAAATCACACAAAAACTGCAGAAACTTTTTTATTTCTTTATAAAAAAATGTAAATTTTGTTTAAATAATTTTATTTTCATGAAATCTAATTCGAAATGTAGTTTTTAAATTTTTCGGACGATTACTTTTAAAATTATATCAAAAAAACGTTATTTTTTAGAAATAATGCGTTTTTCTTAAAAATCAAACAAAAACTGCTGTAACTTTTTTATTTCTTTATAAAAAAATGTAAATTTTGTTTAAATAATTTTATTTTCATAAAATCTAATTAGAAATGTAGTTTTAAAATTTTTCGGTCGATTATTTTTAAAATTATACCAAAAAAACGTTTTTCTTAAAAATCACTCAAAAACTGCAGAAACTTTTTTATTTCTTTATAAAAAAATGTAAATTTTGTTTAAATAATATTATTTTCATGAAATCTAATTAGAAATGTAGTTTTAAAATTTTTCGGACGATTACTTTTAAAATTATATCAAAAAAACGTTATTTTTTAGAAATAATGCGTTTTTCTTAAAAATCAAACAAAAACTGCTGTAACTTTTTTATTTCTTTATAAAAAAATGTAAATTTTGTTTAAATAATATTATTTTCATGAAATCTAATTAGAAATGTAGTTTTAAAATTTTTCGGACGATTACTTTTAAAATTATATCAAAAAAACGTTATTTTTTAGAAATAATGCGTTTTTCTTAAAAATCAAACAAAAACTGCTGTAACTTTTTTATTTCTTTATAAAAAAATGTAAATTTTGTTTAAATAATTTTATTTTCATGAAATCTAATTAGAAATGTAGTTGTAAAATTTTTCGGTCGATTATTTTTAAAATTATACCAAAAAAACGTTTTTCTTAAAAATCACACAAAAACTGCAGAAACTTTTTTATTTCTTTATAAAAAAATGTAAATTTTGTTTAAATAATTTTATTTTCATGAAATCTAATTCGAAATGTAGTTTTTAAATTTTTCGGACGATTACTTTTAAAATTATATCAAAAAAACGTTATTTTTTAGAAATAATGCGTTTTTCTTAAAAATCAAACAAAAACTGCTGTAACTTTTTTATTTCTTTATAAAAAAATGTAAATTTTGTTTAAATAATTTTATTTTCATAAAATCTAATTAGAAATGTAGTTTTAAAATTTTTCGGTCGATTATTTTTAAAATTATACCAAAAAAACGTTTTTCTTAAAAATCACTCAAAAACTGCAGAAACTTTTTTATTTCTTTATAAAAAAATGTAAATTTTGTTTAAATAATATTATTTTCATGAAATCTAATTAGAAATGTAGTTTTAAAATTTTTCGGACGATTACTTTTAAAATTATATCAAAAAAACGTTATTTTTTAGAAATAATGCGTTTTTCTTAAAAATCAAACAAAAACTGCTGTAACTTTTTTATTTCTTTATAAAAAAATGTAAATTTTGTTTAAATAATATTATTTTCATGAAATCTAATTAGAAATGTAGTTTTAAAATTTTTCGGACGATTACTTTTAAAATTATATCAAAAAAACGTTATTTTTTAGAAATAATGCGTTTTTCTTAAAAATCAAACAAAAACTGCTGTAACTTTTTTATTTCTTTATAAAAAAATGTAAATTTTGTTTAAATAATTTTATTTTCATGAAATCTAATTAGAAATGTAGTTGTAAAATTTTTCGGTCGATTATTTTTAAAATTATACCAAAAAAACGTTTTTCTTAAAAATCACACAAAAACTGCAGAAACTTTTTTATTTCTTTATAAAAAAATGTAAATTTTGTTTAAATAATTTTATTTTCATGAAATCTAATTAGAAATGTAGTTTTAAAATTTTTCGGACGATTACTTTTAAAATTATATCAAAAAAACTTTATTTTTTAGAAATAATGCGTTTTTCTTAAAAATCAAACAAAAACTGCTGTAACTTTTTTATTTCTTTATAAAAAAATGTAAATTTTGTTTAAATAATTTTATTTTCATGAAATCTAATTAGAAATGTAGTTTTAAAATTTTTCGGTCGATTATTTATAAAATTATACCAAAAAAACGTTTTTCTTAAAAATCACACAAAAACTGCAGAAACTTTTTTATTTCTTTATAAAAAAATGTAAATTTTGTTTAAATAATTTTATTTTCATGAAATCTAATTAGAAATGTAGTTTTAAAATTTTTCGGACGATTACTTTTAAAATTATATCAAAAAAACGTTATTTTTTAGAAATAATGCGTTTTTCTTAAAAATCAAACAAAAACTGCTGTAACTTTTTTATTTCTTTATAAAAAAATGTAAATTTTGTTTAAATAATTTTATTTTCATGAAATCTAATTAGAAATGTAGTTTTAAAATTTTTCGGACGATTACTTTTAAAATTATATCAAAAAAACGTTATTTTTTAGAAATAATGCGTTTTTCTTAAAAATCAAACAAAAACTGCTGTAACTTTTTTATTTCTTTATAAAAAAATGTAAATTTTGTTTAAATAATTTTATTTTCATGAAATCTAATTAGAAATGTAGTTTTAAAATTTTTCGGTCAATTATTTTTAAAATTATACCAAAAAAACGTTTTTCTTAAAAATCACACAAAAACTGCAGAAACTTTTTTATTTCTTTATAAAAAAATGTAAATTTTGTTTAAATAATTTTATTTTCATGAAATCTAATTAGAAATGTAGTTTTAAAATTTTTCGGTCGATTATTTTTAAAATTATACCAAAAAAACGTTTTTCTTAAAAATCACACAAAAACTGCAGAAACTTTTTTATTTCTTTATAAAAAAATGTAAATTTTGTTTAAATAATTTTATTTTCATGAAATCTAATTAGAAATGTAGTTTTGAAATTTTTCGGACGATTACTTTTAAAATTATATCAAAAAAACGTTATTTTTTAGAAATAATGCTTTTTTCTTAAAAATCAAACAAAAACTGCTGTAACTTTTTTATTTCTTTATAAAAAAATGTAAATTTTGTTTAAATAATTTTATTTTCATGAAATCTAATTAGAAATGTAGTTTTAAAATTTTTCGGTCGATTATTTTTAAAATTATACCAAAAAAACGTTTTTCTTAAAAATCACACAAAAACTGCAGAAACTTTTTTAATTCTTTATAAAAAAATGTAAATTTTGTTTAAATAATTTTATTTTCATGAAATCTAATTAGAAATGTAGTTTTAAAATTTTTCGGACGATTACTTTTAAAATTATATCAAAAAAACTTTATTTTTTAGAAATAATGCGTTTTTCTTAAAAATCAAACAAAAACTGCTGTAACTTTTTTATTTCTTTATAAAAAAATGTAAATTTTGTTTAAATAATTTTATTTTCATGAAATCTAATTAGAAATGTAGTTTTAAAATTTTTCGGTAGATTATTTTCAAAATTATACCAAAAAAACGTTTTTCTTAAAAATCACACAAAAACTGCAGAAACTTTTTTATTTCTTTATAAAAAAATGTAAATTTTGTTTAAATAATTTTATTTTCATGAAATCTAATTAGAAATGTAGTTTTAAAATTTTTCGGACGATTACTTTTTAAATTATATCAAAAAAACGTTATTTTTTAGAAATAATGCGTTTTTCTTAAAAATCAAACTAAAACTGCAGAACCTTTTTTATTTCTTTATAAAAAAATGTAAATTTTGTTTAAATAATTTTATTTTCATGAAATCTAATTAGAAATGTAGTTTTAAAATTTTTCGGACGATTACTTTTAAAATTATATCAAAAAAACGTTATTTTTTAGAAATAATGCGTTTTTCTTAAAAATCAAACTAAAACTGCTGTAACTTTTTTATTTCTTTATAAAAAAATGTAAATTTTGTTTAAATAATTTTATTTTCATGAAATCTAATTAGAAATGTAGTTTTAAAATTTTTCGGTCGATTATTTTTAAAATTATACCAAAAAAACGTTTTTCTTAAAAATCACACAAAAACTGCAGAAACTTTTTTATTTCTTTATAAAAAAATGTAAATTTTGATTAAATAATTTTATTTTCATGAAATCTAATTAGAAATGTAGTTTTAAAATTTTTCGGACGATTACTTTTAAAATTATATCAAAAAAACGTTATTTTTTAGAAATAATGCGTTTTTCTTAAAAATCAAACAAAAACTGCTGTAACTTTTTTATTTCTTTATAAAAAAATGTAAATTTTGTTTAAATAATTTTATTTTCATGAAATCTAATTAGAAATGTAGTTTTAAAATTTTTCGGTCGATTATTTTTAAAATTATACCAAAAAAACGTTTTTCTTAAAAATCAAACTAAAACTGCTGTAACTTTTTTATTTCTTTATAAAAAAATGTAAATTTTGTTTAAATAATATTATTTTCATGAAATCTAATTAGAAATGTAGTTTTAAAATTTTTCGGACGATTACTTTTAAAATTATATCAAAGAAACGTTATTTTTTAGAAATAATGCGTTTTTCTTAAAAATCAAACAAAAACTGCTGTAACTTTTTTATTTCTTTATAAAAAAATGTAAATTTTGTTTAAATAATTTTATTTTTATGAAATCCAATTAGAAATGTAGTTTTAAAATTTTTCGGTCGATTATTTTTAAAATTATACCAAAAAAACGTTTTTCTTAAAAATCAAACTAAAACTGCAGAAACTTTTTTATTTCTTTATAAAAAAATGTAAATTTTGTTTAAATAATTTTATTTTCATGAAATCTAATTAGAAATGTAGTTTTAAAATTTTTCGGACGATTACTTTTAAAATTATATCAAAAAAACGTTATTTTTTAGAAATAATGCGTTTTTCTTAAAAATCAAACAAAAACTGCTGTAACTTTTTTATTTCTTTATAAAAAAATGTAAATTTTGTTTAAATAATTTTATTTTCATGAAATCTAATTAGAAATGTAGTTTTAAAATTTTTCGGTCGATTATTTTTAAAATTATACCAAAAAAACGTTTTTCTTAAAAATCAAACAAAAACTGCTGTAACTTTTTTATTTCTTAATAAAAAACTGTAAATTTTGTTGAAATAATTTTATTTTCATGAAATCTAATTAGAAATGTAGTTTTAAAATTTTTTGGACGATTATTTTTAAAATTATACCAAAAAAACGTTTTTCTTAAAAATCACACAAAAACTGCAGAAACTTTTTTATTTCTTTATAAAAAATTGTAAATTTTGTTTAAATAATTTTATTTTCATGAAATCTAATTAGAAATGTAGTTTTAAAATTTTTCGGTCGATTATTTTTAAAATTATACCAAAAAAACGTTTTTCTTAAAAATCACACAAAAACTGCAGAAACTTTTTTATTTCTTTATAAAAAAATGTAAATTTTGTTTAAATAATTTTATTTTCATGAAATCTAATTAGAAATGTAGCTTTAAAATTTTTCGGACGATTACTTTTAAAATTATATCAAAAAAACGTTATTTTTTAGAAATAATGCGTTTTTCTTAAAAATGAAACAAAAACTGCTGTAACTTTTTTATTTCTTTATAAAAAAATGTAAATTTTGTTTAAATAATTTTATTTTCATGAAATCTAATTAGAAATGTAGTTTTAAAATTTTTCGGTCGATTATTTTTAAAATTATACGAAAAAAACGTTTTTCTTAAAAATCACACAAAAACTGCAGAAACTTTTTTATTTCTTTATAAAAAAATGTAAATTTTGTTTAAATAATTTTATTTTCATGAAATCTAATTAGAAATGTAGTTTTAAAATTTTTCGGACGATTACTTTTAAAATTATATCAAAAAAACTTTATTTTTTAGAAATAATGCGTTTTTCTTAAAAATCAAACAAAAACTGCTGTAACTTTTTTATTTCTTTATAAAAAAATGTAAATTTTGTTTAAATAATTTTATTTTCATGAAATCTAATTAGAAATGTAGTTTTAAAATTTTTCGGTCGATTATTTTTAAAATTATACCAAAAAAACGTTTTTCTTAAAAATCACACAAAAACTGCAGAAACTTTTTTATTTCTTTATAAAAAAATGTAAATTTTGTTTAAATAATATTATTTTCATGAAATCCAATTAGAAATGTAGTTTTAAAATTTTTCGGACGATTACTTTTAAAATTATATCAAAAAAACGTTATTTTTTAGAAATAATGCGTTTTTCTTAAAAATCAAACAAAAACTGCTGTAACTTTTTTATTTCTTTATAAAAAAATGTAAATTTTGTTTAAATAATTTTATTTTCATGAAATCTAATTAGAAATGTAGTTTTAAAATTTTTCGGTCGATTATTTTTAAAATTATACCAAAAAAACGTTTTTCTTAAAAATCAAACAAAAACTGCTGTAACTTTTTTATTTCTTAATAAAAAACTGTAAATTTTGTTGAAATAATTTTATTTTCATGAAATCTAATTAGAAATGTAGTTTTAAAATTTTTTGGACGATTATTTTTAAAATTATACCAAAAAAACGTTTTTCTTAAAAATCACACAAAAACTGCAGAAACTTTTTTATTTCTTTATAAAAAATTGTAAATTTTGTTTAAATAATTTTATTTTCATGAAATCTAATTAGAAATGTAGTTTTAAAATTTTTCGGTCGATTATTTTTAAAATTATACCAAAAAAACGTTTTTCTTAAAAATCACACAAAAACTGCAGAAACTTTTTTATTTCTTTATAAAAAAATGTAAATTTTGTTTAAATAATTTTATTTTCATGAAATCTAATTAGAAATGTAGTTTTAAAATTTTTCGGACGATTACTTTTAAAATTATATCAAAAAAACGATATTTTTTAGAAATAATGCGTTTTTCTTAAAAATCAAACAAAAACTGCTGTAACTTTTTTATTTCTTTATAAAAAAATGTAAATTTTGTTTAAATAATTTTATTTTCATGAAATCTAATTAGAAATGTAGTTTTAAAATTTTTCGGTCGATTATTTTTAAAATTATACCAAAAAAACGTTTTTCTTAAAAATCACACAAAAACTGCAGAAACTTTTTTATTTCTTTATAAAAAAATGTAAATTTTGTTTAAATAATATTATTTTCATGAAATCTAATTAGAAATGTAGTTTTAAAATTTTTCGGACGATTACTTTTAAAATTATATCAAAAAAACGTTATTTTTTAGAAATAATGCGTTTTTCTTAAAAATCAAATAAAAACTGCTGTAACTTTTTTATTTCTTTATAAAAAAATGTAAATTTTGTTTAAATAATATTATTTTCATGAAATCTAATTAGAAATGTAGTTTTAAAATTTTTCGGACGATTACTTTTAAAATTATATCAAAAAAACGTTATTTTTTAGAAATAATGCGTTTTTCTTAAAAATCAAACAAAAACTGCTGTAACTTTTTTATTTCTTTATAAAAAAATGTAAATTTTGTTTAAATAATTTTATTTTCATGAAATCTAATTAGAAATGTAGTTTTAAAATTTTTCGGTCGATTATTTTTAAAATTATACCAAAAAAACGTTTTTCTTAAAAATCAAACTAAAACTGCTGTAACTTTTTTATTTCTTTATAAAAAAATGTAAATTTTGTTTAAATAATATTATTTTCATGAAATCTAATTAGAAATGTAGTTTTAAAATTTTTCGGACGATTACTTTTAAAATTATATCAAAAAAACGTTATTTTTTAGAAATAATGCGTTTTTCTTAAAAATCAAACAAAAACTGCTGTAACTTTTTTATTTCTTTATAAAAAAATGTAAATTTTGTTTAAATAATTTTATTTTCATGAAATATAATTAGAAATGTAGTTTTAAAATTTTTCGGTCGATTATTTTTAAAATTATACCAAAAAAACTTTTTTCTTAAAAATCACACAAAAACTGCAGAAACTTTTTTATTTCTTTATAAAAAAATGTAAATTTTGTTTAAATAATTTTATTTTCATGAAATCTAATTAGAAATGTAGTTTTAAAATTTTTCGGACGATTACTTTTAAAATTATATCAAAAAAACTTTATTTTTTAGATATAATGCGTTTTTCTTAAAAATCAAACAAAAACTGCTGTAACTTTTTTATTTCTTTATAAAAAAATGTAAATTTTGTTTAAATAATTTTATTTTCATGAAATCTAATTAGAAATGTAGTTTTAAAATTTTTCGGTCGATTATTTTTAAAATTATACCAAAAAAACGTTTTTCTTAAAAATCACACAAAAACTGCAGAAACTTTTTTATTTCTTTATAAAAAAATGTAAATTTTGTTTAAATAATTTTATTTTCATGAAATCTAATTAGAAATGTAGTTTTAAAATTTTTCGGACGATTACTTTTAAAATTATATCAAAAAAACGTTATTTTTTAGAAATAATGCGTTTTTCTTAAAAATCAAACAAAAACTGCTGTAACTTTTTTATTTCTTTATAAAAAAATGTAAATTTTGTTTAAATAATTTTATTTTCATGAAATCTAATTAGAAATGTAGTTTTAAAATTTTTCGGTAGATTATTTTTAAAATTATACCAAAAAAACGTTTTTCTTAAAAATCACACAAAAACTGCAGAAACTTTTTTATTTCTTTATAAAAAAATGTAAATTTTGTTTAAATAATTTTATTTTCATGAAATCTAATTAGAAATGTAGTTTTAAAATTTTTCGGACGATTACTTTTAAAATTATATCAAAAAAACGTTATTTTTTAGAAATAATGCGTTTTTCTTAAAATTCAAACAAAAACTGCTGTAACTTTTTTATTTCTTTATAAAAAAATGTAAATTTTGTTTAAATAATTTTATTTTCATGAAATCTAATTAGAAATGTAGTTTTAAAATTTTTCGGTCGATTATTTTTAAAATTATACCAAAAAAACGTTTTTCTTAAAAATCACACAAAAACTGCAGAAACTTTTTTATTTCTTTATAAAAAAATGTAAATTTTGTTTAAATAATTTTATTTTCATGAAATCTAATTAGAAATGTAGTTTTAAAATTTTTCGGACGATTACTTTTAAAATTATATCAAAAAAACGTTATTTTTTAGAAATAATGCGTTTTTCTTAAAAATCAAACAAAAACTGCTGTAACTTTTTTATTTCTTTATAAAAAAATGTAAATTTTGTTTAAATAATTTTATTTTCATGAAATCTAATTAGAAATGTAGTTTTAAAATTTTTCGGTCGATTATTTTTAAAATTATACCAAAAAAACGTTTTTCTTAAAAATCACACAAAAACTGCTGTAACTTTTTTATTTCTTTATAAAAAAATGTAAATTTTGTTTAAATAATTTTATTTTCATGAAATCTAATTAGAAATGTAGTTTTAAAATTCTTCGGTCGATTATTTTTAAAATTATACCAAAAAAACGTTTTTCTTAAAAATCACACAAAAACTGCAGAAACTTTTTTATTTCTTTATAAAAAAATGTAAATTTTGTTTAAATAATTTTATTTTCATGAAATCTAATTAGAAATGTAGTTTTAAAATTTTTCGGACGATTACTTTTAAAATTATATCAAAAAAACGTTATTTTTTAGAAATAATGCGTTTTTCTTAAAAATCAAACAAAAACTGCTGTAACTTTTTTATTTCTTTATAAAAAAATGTAAATTTTGTTTAAATAATTTTATTTTCATGAAATCTAATTAGAAATGTAGTTTTAAAATTTTTCGGTAGATTATTTTTAAAATTATACCAAAAAAACGTTTTTCTTAAAAATCACACAAAAACTGCAGAAACTTTTTTAATTCTTTATAAAAAAATGTAAATTTTGTTTAAATAATTTTATTTTCATGAAATCTAATTAGAAATGTAGTTTTAAAATTTTTCGGACGATTACTTTTAAAATTATATCAAAAAAACTTTATTTTTTAGAAATAATGCGTTTTTCTTAAAAATCAAACAAAAACTGCTGTAACTTTTTTATTTCTTTATAAAAAAATGTAAATTTTGTTTAAATAATTTTATTTTCATGAAATCTAATTAGAAATGTAGTTTTAAAATTTTTCGGTAGATTATTTTCAAAATTATACCAAAAAAACGTTTTTCTTAAAAATCACACAAAAACTGCAGAAACTTTTTTATTTCTTTATAAAAAAATGTAAATTTTGTTTAAATAATTTTATTTTCATGAAATCTAATTAGAAATGTAGTTTTAAAATTTTTCGGACGATTACTTTTTAAATTATATCAAAAAAACGTTATTTTTTAGAAATAATGCGTTTTTCTTAAAAATCAAACTAAAACTGCAGAACCTTTTTTATTTCTTTATAAAAAAATGTAAATTTTGTTTAAATAATTTTATTTTCATGAAATCTAATTAGAAATGTAGTTTTAAAATTTTTCGGACGATTACTTTTAAAATTATATCAAAAAAACGTTATTTTTTAGAAATAATGCGTTTTTCTTAAAAATCAAACTAAAACTGCTGTAACTTTTTTATTTCTTTATAAAAAAATGTAAATTTTGTTTAAATAATTTTATTTTCATGAAATCTAATTAGAAATGTAGTTTTAAAATTTTTCGGTCGATTATTTTTAAAATTATACCAAAAAAACGTTTTTCTTAAAAATCACACAAAAACTGCAGAAACTTTTTTATTTCTTTATAAAAAAATGTAAATTTTGATTAAATAATTTTATTTTCATGAAATCTAATTAGAAATGTAGTTTTAAAATTTTTCGGACGATTACTTTTAAAATTATATCAAAAAAACGTTATTTTTTAGAAATAATGCGTTTTTCTTAAAAATCAAACAAAAACTGCTGTAACTTTTTTATTTCTTTATAAAAAAATGTAAATTTTGTTTAAATAATTTTATTTTCATGAAATCTAATTAGAAATGTAGTTTTAAAATTTTTCGGTCGATTATTTTTAAAATTATACCAAAAAAACGTTTTTCTTAAAAATCAAACTAAAACTGCTGTAACTTTTTTATTTCTTTATAAAAAAATGTAAATTTTGTTTAAATAATATTATTTTCATGAAATCTAATTAGAAATGTAGTTTTAAAATTTTTCGGACGATTACTTTTAAAATTATATCAAAGAAACGTTATTTTTTAGAAATAATGCGTTTTTCTTAAAAATCAAACAAAAACTGCTGTAACTTTTTTATTTCTTTATAAAAAAATGTAAATTTTGTTTAAATAATTTTATTTTTATGAAATCCAATTAGAAATGTAGTTTTAAAATTTTTCGGTCGATTATTTTTAAAATTATACCAAAAAAACGTTTTTCTTAAAAATCAAACTAAAACTGCAGAAACTTTTTTATTTCTTTATAAAAAAATGTAAATTTTGTTTAAATAATTTTATTTTCATGAAATCTAATTAGAAATGTAGTTTTAAAATTTTTCGGACGATTACTTTTAAAATTATATCAAAAAAACGTTATTTTTTAGAAATAATGCGTTTTTCTTAAAAATCAAACAAAAACTGCTGTAACTTTTTTATTTCTTTATAAAAAAATGTAAATTTTGTTTAAATAATTTTATTTTCATGAAATCTAATTAGAAATGTAGTTTTAAAATTTTTCGGTCGATTATTTTTAAAATTATACCAAAAAAACGTTTTTCTTAAAAATCAAACAAAAACTGCTGTAACTTTTTTATTTCTTAATAAAAAACTGTAAATTTTGTTGAAATAATTTTATTTTCATGAAATCTAATTAGAAATGTAGTTTTAAAATTTTTTGGACGATTATTTTTAAAATTATACCAAAAAAACGTTTTTCTTAAAAATCACACAAAAACTGCAGAAACTTTTTTATTTCTTTATAAAAAATTGTAAATTTTGTTTAAATAATTTTATTTTCATGAAATCTAATTAGAAATGTAGTTTTAAAATTTTTCGGTCGATTATTTTTAAAATTATACCAAAAAAACGTTTTTCTTAAAAATCACACAAAAACTGCAGAAACTTTTTTATTTCTTTATAAAAAAATGTAAATTTTGTTTAAATAATTTTATTTTCATGAAATCTAATTAGAAATGTAGCTTTAAAATTTTTCGGACGATTACTTTTAAAATTATATCAAAAAAACGTTATTTTTTAGAAATAATGCGTTTTTCTTAAAAATCAAACAAAAACTGCTGTAACTTTTTTATTTCTTTATAAAAAAATGTAAATTTTGTTTAAATAATTTTATTTTCATGAAATCTAATTAGAAATGTAGTTTTAAAATTTTTCGGTCGATTATTTTTAAAATTATACGAAAAAAACGTTTTTCTTAAAAATCACACAAAAACTGCAGAAACTTTTTTATTTCTTTATAAAAAAATGTAAATTTTGTTTAAATAATTTTATTTTCATGAAATCTAATTAGAAATGTAGTTTTAAAATTTTTCGGACGATTACTTTTAAAATTATATCAAAAAAACTTTATTTTTTAGAAATAATGCGTTTTTCTTAAAAATCAAACAAAAACTGCTGTAACTTTTTTATTTCTTTATAAAAAAATGTAAATTTTGTTTAAATAATTTTATTTTCATGAAATCTAATTAGAAATGTAGTTTTAAAATTTTTCGGTCGATTATTTTTAAAATTATACCAAAAAAACGTTTTTCTTAAAAATCACACAAAAACTGCAGAAACTTTTTTATTTCTTTATAAAAAAATGTAAATTTTGTTTAAATAATATTATTTTCATGAAATCCAATTAGAAATGTAGTTTTAAAATTTTTCGGACGATTACTTTTAAAATTATATCAAAAAAACGTTATTTTTTAGAAATAATGCGTTTTTCTTAAAAATCAAACAAAAACTGCTGTAACTTTTTTATTTCTTTATAAAAAAATGTAAATTTTGTTTAAATAATTTTATTTTCATGAAATCTAATTAGAAATGTAGTTTTAAAATTTTTCGGTCGATTATTTTTAAAATTATACCAAAAAAACGTTTTTCTTAAAAATCACACAAAAACTGCAGAAACTTTTTTATTTCTTTATAAAAAAATGTAAATTTTGTTTAAATAATTTTATTTTCATGAAATCTAATTAGAAATGTAGTTTTAAAATTTTTCGGACGATTACTTTTAAAATTATATCAAAAAAACGATATTTTTTAGAAATAATGCGTTTTTCTTAAAAATCAAACAAAAACTGCTGTAACTTTTTTATTTCTTTATAAAAAAATGTAAATTTTGTTTAAATAATTTTATTTTCATGAAATCTAATTAGAAATGTAGTTTTAAAATTTTTCGGTCGATTATTTTTAAAATTATACCAAAAAAACGTTTTTCTTAAAAATCACACAAAAACTGCAGAAACTTTTTTATTTCTTTATAAAAAAATGTAAATTTTGTTTAAATAATATTATTTTCATGAAATCTAATTAGAAATGTAGTTTTAAAATTTTTCGGACGATTACTTTTAAAATTATATCAAAAAAACGTTATTTTTTAGAAATAATGCGTTTTTCTTAAAAATCAAATAAAACCTGCTGTAACTTTTTTATTTCTTTATAAAAAAATGTAAATTTTGTTTAAATAATATTATTTTCATGAAATCTAATTAGAAATGTAGTTTTAAAATTTTTCGGACGATTACTTTTAAAATTATATCAAAAAAACGTTATTTTTTAGAAATAATGCGTTTTTCTTAAAAATCAAACAAAAACTGCTGTAACTTTTTTATTTCTTTATAAAAAAATGTAAATTTTGTTTAAATAATTTTATTTTCATGAAATCTAATTAGAAATGTAGTTTTAAAATTTTTCGGTCGATTATTTTTAAAATTATACCAAAAAAACGTTTTTCTTAAAAATCAAACTAAAACTGCTGTAACTTTTTTATTTCTTTATAAAAAAATGTAAATTTTGTTTAAATAATATTATTTTCATGAAATCTAATTAGAAATGTAGTTTTAAAATTTTTCGGACGATTACTTTTAAAATTATATCAAAAAAACGTTATTTTTTAGAAATAATGCGTTTTTCTTAAAAATCAAACAAAAACTGCTGTAACTTTTTTATTTCTTTATAAAAAAATGTAAATTTTGTTTAAATAATTTTATTTTCATGAAATATAATTAGAAATGTAGTTTTAAAATTTTTCGGTCGATTATTTTTAAAATTATACCAAAAAAACTTTTTTCTTAAAAATCACACAAAAACTGCAGAAACTTTTTTATTTCTTTATAAAAAAATGTAAATTTTGTTTAAATAATTTTATTTTCATGAAATCTAATTAGAAATGTAGTTTTAAAATTTTTCGGACGATTACTTTTAAAATTATATCAAAAAAACTTTATTTTTTAGATATAATGCGTTTTTCTTAAAAATCAAACAAAAACTGCTGTAACTTTTTTATTTCTTTATAAAAAAATGTAAATTTTGTTTAAATAATTTTATTTTCATGAAATCTAATTAGAAATGTAGTTTTAAAATTTTTCGGTCGATTATTTTTAAAATTATACCAAAAAAACGTTTTTCTTAAAAATCACACAAAAACTGCAGAAACTTTTTTATTTCTTTATAAAAAAATGTAAATTTTGTTTAAATAATTTTATTTTCATGAAATCTAATTAGAAATGTAGTTTTAAAATTTTTCGGACGATTACTTTTAAAATTATATCAAAAAAACGTTATTTTTTAGAAATAATGCGTTTTTCTTAAAAATCAAACAAAAACTGCTGTAACTTTTTTATTTCTTTATAAAAAAATGTAAATTTTGTTTAAATAATTTTATTTTCATGAAATCTAATTAGAAATGTAGTTTTAAAATTTTTCGGTAGATTATTTTTAAAATTATACCAAAAAAACGTTTTTCTTAAAAATCACACAAAAACTGCAGAAACTTTTTTATTTCTTTATAAAAAAATGTAAATTTTGTTTAAATAATTTTATTTTCATGAAATCTAATTAGAAATGTAGTTTTAAAATTTTTCGGACGATTACTTTTAAAATTATATCAAAAAAACGTTATTTTTTAGAAATAATGCGTTTTTCTTAAAATTCAAACAAAAACTGCTGTAACTTTTTTATTTCTTTATAAAAAAATGTAAATTTTGTTTAAATAATTTTATTTTCATGAAATCTAATTAGAAATGTAGTTTTAAAATTTTTCGGTCGATTATTTTTAAAATTATACCAAAAAAACGTTTTTCTTAAAAATCACACAAAAACTGCAGAAACTTTTTTATTTCTTTATAAAAAAATGTAAATTTTGTTTAAATAATTTTATTTTCATGAAATCTAATTAGAAATGTAGTTTTAAAATTTTTCGGACGATTACTTTTAAAATTATATCAAAAAAACGTTATTTTTTAGAAATAATGCGTTTTTCTTAAAAATCAAACAAAAACTGCTGTAACTTTTTTATTTCTTTATAAAAAAATGTAAATTTTGTTTAAATAATTTTATTTTCATGAAATCTAATTAGAAATGTAGTTTTAAAATTTTTCGGTCGATTATTTTTAAAATTATACCAAAAAAACGTTTTTCTTAAAAATCACACAAAAACTGCTGTAACTTTTTTATTTCTTTATAAAAAAATGTAAATTTTGTTTAAATAATTTTATTTTCATGAAATCTAATTAGAAATGTAGTTTTAAAATTTTTCGGTCGATTATTTTTAAAATTATACCAAAAAAACGTTTTTCTTAAAAATCACACAAAAACTGCAGAAACTTTTTTATTTCTTTATAAAAAAATGTAAATTTTGTTTAAATAATTTTATTTTCATGAAATCTAATTAGAAATGTAGTTTTAAAATTTTTCGGACGATTACTTTTAAAATTATATCAAAAAAACGTTATTTTTTAGAAATAATGCGTTTTTCTTAAAAATCAAACAAAAACTGCTGTAACTTTTTTATTTCTTTATAAAAAAATGTAAATTTTGTTTAAATAATTTTATTTTCATGAAATCTAATTAGAAATGTAGTTTTAAAATTTTTCGGTAGATTATTTTTAAAATTATACCAAAAAAACGTTTTTCTTAAAAATCACACAAAAACTGCAGAAACTTTTTTATTTCTTTATAAAAAAATGTAAATTTTGTTTAAATAATTTTATTTTCATGAAATCTAATTAGAAATGTAGTTTTAAAATTTTTCGGACGATTACTTTTAAAATTATATCAAAAAAACGTTATTTTTTAGAAATAATGCGTTTTTCTTAAAATTCAAACAAAAACTGCTGTAACTTTTTTATTTCTTTATAAAAAAATGTAAATTTTGTTTAAATAATTTTATTTTCATGAAATCTAATTAGAAATGTAGTTTTAAAATTTTTCGGTCGATTATTTTTAAAATTATACCAAAAAAACGTTTTTCTTAAAAATCACACAAAAACTGCAGAAACTTTTTTATTTCTTTATAAAAAAATGTAAATTTTGTTTAAATAATTTTATTTTCATGAAATCTAATTAGAAATGTAGTTTTAAAATTTTTCGGACGATTACTTTTAAAATTATATCAAAAAAACGTTATTTTTTAGAAATAATGCGTTTTTCTTAAAAATCAAACAAAAACTGCTGTAACTTTTTTATTTCTTTATAAAAAAATGTAAATTTTGTTTAAATAATTTTATTTTCATGAAATCTAATTAGAAATGTAGTTTTAAAATTTTTCGGTCGATTATTTTTAAAATTATACCAAAAAAACGTTTTTCTTAAAAATCACACAAAAACTGCAGAAACTTTTTTATTTCTTTATAAAAAAATGTAAATTTTGTTTAAATAATTTTATTTTCATGAAATCTAATTAGAAATGTAGTTTTAAAATTTTTCGGACGATTACTTTTAAAATTATATCAAAAAAACGTTATTTTTTAGAAATAATGCGTTTTTCTTAAAAATCAAACAAAAACTGCTGTAACTTTTTTATTTCTTTATAAAAAAATGTAAATTTTGTTTAAATAATTTTATTTTCATGAAATCTAATTAGAAATGTAGTTTTAAAATTTTTCGGTCGATTATTTTTAAATATATACCAAAAAAACGTTTTTCTTAAAAATCACACAAAAACTGCAGAAACTTTTTTATTTCTTTATAAAAAAATGTAAATTTTGTTTAAATAATTTTATTTTCATGAAATCTAATTAGAAATGTAGTTTTAAAATTTTTCTGTCTATTATTTTTGAAATTATACCAAAAAAACGTTATTTTTTAGAAATAATGCGTTTTTCTTAAAAATCAAACAAAAACTGCTGTAACTTTTTTATTTCTTTATAAAAAAATGTAAATTTTGTTTAAATAATTTTATTTTCATGAAATCTAATTAGAAATGTAGTTTTAAAATTTTTCTGTCGATTATTTTTAAAATTATACCAAAAAAACGTTATTTTTTAGAAATAATGCGTTTTTCTTAAAAATTAAACAAAAACTGCTGAAACTTTTTTATTTCTTTATAAAAAAATGTAAATTTTGTTTAAATAATTTTATTTTCATGAAATCTAATTAGAAATGTAGTTTTAAAATTTTTCGGTTGATTATTTTTAAAATTATACCAAAAAAACGTTTTTCTTAAAAATCACAAAAACTGCAGAAACTTTTTTATTTCTTTATAAAAAAATGTAAATTTTGTTTAAATAATATTATTTTCATGAAATCTAATTAGAAATGTAGTTTTAAAATTTTTCGGACGATTACTTTTAAAATTATATCAAAAAAACGTTATTTTTTAGAAATAATGCGTTTTTCTTAAAAATCAAACAAAAACTGCTGTAACTTTTTTATTTCTTTACAAAAAAATGTAAATTTTGTTTAAATAATATTATTTTCATGAAATCTAATTAGAAATGTAGTTTTAAAATTTTTCGGACGATTACTTTTAAAATTATATCAAAAAAACGTTATTTTTTAGAAATAATGCGTTTTTCTTAAAAATCAAACAAAAACTGCTGTAAATTTTTTATTTCTTTTTAAAAAAATGTAAATTTTGTTTAAATAATTTTATTTTCATGAAATCTAATTAGAAATGTAGTTTTAAAATTTTTCGGTCGATTATTTTTAAAATTATACCAAAAAAACGTTTTTCTTAAAAATCAAACTAAAACTGCTGTAACTTTTTTATTTCTTTATAAAAAAATGTAAATTTTGTTTAAATAATATTATTTTCATGAAATCTAATTAGAAATGTAGTTTTAAAATTTTTCGAACGATTACTTTTAAAATTATATCAAAAAAACGTTATTTTTTAGAAATAATGCGTTTTTCTTAAAAATCAAACAAAAACTGCTGTAACTTTTTTATTTCTTTATAAAAAAATGTAAATTTTGTTTAAATAATTTTATTTTCATGAAATCCAATTAGAAATGTAGTTTTAAAATTTTTCGGTCGATTATTTTTAAAATTATACCAAAAAAACGTTTTTCTTAAAAATCAAACAAAAACTGCTGTAACTTTTTTATTTCTTAATAAAAAACTGTAAATTTTGTTTAAATAATTTTATTTTCATGAAATCTAATTAGAAATGTAGTTTTAAAATTTTTCGGACGATTATTTTTAAAATTATACCAAAAAAACGTTTTTCTTAAAAATCACACAAAAACTGCAGAAACTTTTTTATTTCTTTATAAAAAAATGTAAATTTTGTTTAAATAATTTTATTTTCATGAAATCTAATTAGAAATGTAGTTTTAAAATTTTTCGGACGATTACTTTTAAAATTATATCAAAAAAACGTTATTTTTTAGAAATAATGCGTTTTTCTTAAAAATCAAACTAAAACTGCAGAAACTTTTTTATTTCTTTATAAAAAAATGTAAATTTTGTTTAAATAATTTTATTTTCATGAAATCTAATTAGAAATGTAGTTTTAAAATTTTTCGGACGATTACTTTTAAAATTATATCAAAAAAACGTTATTTTTTAGAAATAATGCGTTTTTCTTAAAAATCAAACAAAAACTGCTGTAACTTTTTTATTTCTTTATAAAAAAATGTAAATTTTGTTTAAATAATTTTATTTTCATGAAATCCAATTAGAAATGTAGTTTTAAAATTTTTCGGTCGATTATTTTTAAAATTATACCAAAAAAACGTTTTTCTTAAAAATCAAACAAAAACTGCTGTAACTTTTTTATTTCTTAATAAAAAACTGTAAATTTTATGAAATAATTTTATTTTCATGAAATCTAATTAGAAATGTAGTTTTAAAATTTTTTGGACGATTATTTTTAAAATTATACCAAAAAACGTTTTTCTTAAAAATCACACAAAAACTGCAGAAACTTTTTTATTTCTTTATAAAAAATTGTAAATTTTGTTTAAATAATTTTATTTTCATGAAATCTAATTAGAAATGTAGTTTTAAAATTTTTCGGTCGATTATTTTTTAAATTATACCAAAAAAACGTTTTTCTTAAAAATCACACAAAAACTGCAGAAACTTTTATATTTCTTTATAAAAAAATGTAAATTTTGTTTAAATAATTTTATTTTCATGAAATCTAATTAGAAATGTAGTTTTAAAATTTTTCGGACTATTACTTTTAAAATTATATCAAAAAAACGTTATTTTTTAGAAATAATGCGTTTTTCTTAAAAATCAAACTAAAACTGCAGAAACTTTTTTATTTCTTTATAAAAAAATGTAAATTTTGTTTAAATAATTTTATTTTCATGAAATCTAATTAGAAATGTAGTTTTAAAATTTTTCGGTCGATTATTTTTAAAATTATACCAAAAAAACGTTTTTCTTAAAAATCAAACTAAAACTGCTGTAACTTTTTTATTTCTTTATAAAAAAATGTAAATTTTGTTTAAATAATATTATTTTCATGAAATCTAATTAGAAATGTAGTTTTAAAATTTTTCGGACGATTACTTTTAAAATTATATCAAAAAAACGTTATTTTTTAGAAATAATGCGTTTTTCTTAAAAATCAAACAAAAACTGCTGTAACTTTTTTATTTCTTTATAAAAAAATGTAAATTTTGTTTAAATAATTTTATTTTTATGAAATCTAATTAGAAATGTAGTTTTAAAATTTTTCGGTCGATTATTTTTAAAATTATACCAAAAAAACGTTTTTCTTAAAAATCACACAAAAACTGCAGAAACTTTTTTATTTCTTTATAAAAAAATGTAAATTTTGTTTAAATAATTTTATTTTCATGAAATCTAATTAGAAATATAGTTTTAAAATTTTTCGGACGATTACTTTTAAAATTATATCAAAAAAACGTTATTTTTTAGAAATAATGCGTTTTTCTTAAAATTCAAACAAAAACTGCTGTAACTTTTTTATTTCTTTATAAAAAAATGTAAATTTTGTTTAAATAATTTTATTTTCATGAAATCTAATTAGAAATGTAGTTTTAAAATTTTTCGGTCGATTATTTTTAAAATTATACCAAAAAAACGTTTTTCTTAAAAATCACACAAAAACTGCAGAAACTTTTTTATTTCTTTATAAAAAAATGTAAATTTTGTTTAAATAATTTTATTTTCATGAAATCTAATTAGAAATGTAGTTTTAAAATTTTTCGGACGATTACTTTTAAAATTATATCAAAAAAACGCTATTTTTTAGAAATAATGCGTTTTTCTTAAAAATCAAACAAAAACTGCTGTAACTTTTTTATTTGTTTATAAAAAAATGTAAATTTTGTTTAAATAATTTTATTTTCATGAAATCTAATTAGAAATGTAGTTTTAAAATTTTTCTGTCTATTATTTTTGAAATTATACCAAAAAAACGTTATTTTTTAGAAATAATGCGTTTTTCTTAAAAATCAAACAAAAACTGCTGTAACTTTTTTATTTCTTTATAAAAAAATGTAAATTTTGTTTAAATAATTTTATTTTCATGAAATCTAATTAGAAATGTAGTTTTAAAATTTTTCTGTCGATTATTTTTAAAATTATACCAAAAAAACGTTATTTTTTAGAAATAATGCGTTTTTCTTAAAAATTAAACAAAAACTGCTGTAACTTTTTTATTTCTTTATAAAAAAAAGTAAATTTTGTTTAAATAATTTTATTTTCATGAAATCTAATTAGAAATGTAGTTTTAAAATTTTTCGGTCGATTATTTTTAAAATTATACCAAAAAAACGTTTTTCTTAAAAATCACAAAAACTGCAGAAACTTTTTTATTTCTTTATAAAAAAATGTAAATTTTGTTTAAATAATATTATTTTCATGAAATCTAATTAGAAATGTAGTTTTAAAATTTTTCGGACGATTACTTTTAAAATTATATCAAAAAAACGTTATTTTTTAGAAATAATGCGTTTTTCTTAAAAATCAAACAAAAACTGCTGTAACTTTTTTATTTCTTTACAAAAAAATGTAAATTTTGTTTAAATAATATTATTTTCATGAAATCTAATTAGAAATGTAGTTTTAAAATTTTTCGGACGATTACTTTTAAAATTATATCAAAAAAACGTTATTTTTTAGAAATAATGCGTTTTTCTTAAAAATCAAACAAAAACTGCTGTAACTTTTTTATTTCTTTATAAAAAAATGTAAATTTTGTTTAAATAATTTTATTTTCATGAAATCTAATTAGAAATGTAGTTTTAAAATTTTTCGGTCGATTATTTTTAAAATTATACCAAAAAAACGTTTTTCTTAAAAATCACACAAAAACTGCAGAAACATTTTTATTTCTTTATAAAAAAATGTAAATTTTGTTTAAATAATTTTATTTTCATGAAATCTAATTAGAAATGTAGTTTTAAAATTTTTCGGTCGATTATTTTTAAAATTATACCAAAAAAACGTTTTTCTTAAAAATCACACAAAAACTGCAGAAACTTTTTTATTTCTTTATAAAAAAATGTAAATTTTGTTTAAATAATTTTATTTTCATGAAATCTAATTAGAAATGTAGTTTTAAAATTTTTCTGTCTATTATTTTTGAAATTATACCAAAAAAACGTTATTTTTTAGAAATAATGCGTTTTTCTTAAAAATCAAACAAAAACTGCTGTAACTTTTTTATTTCTTAAAGTCTTCTCAATGAATTCAACTTTTTGACTATTGCTGTGAAACATCAAATTATACATGCTCTCTATTGTTATAAAATTGTACACAATATCATTGATGATCCTTTCACCCTTTCTTCTCTTAATTTCCATATTCCTGTTAAGGCCACTAGAAACTGCCTTACTTTCTCATATACAGCACCTAATACTAATAATCATTTAAACTCACCTCTGTTTAAATTGTATCAATCATATCATCACTTTCAATACAATGCTGACATATTCATCCCCAACTTTATAAGTTATAAGAAATTAATTTTATCTTGTGCGCATTAATTAATTAAATAATCTCTATTAAATTAACATGTATCTGCATATATTATATTATGTATGTATGTTATATTATAGTGTCAATTTTGTATTGTTCTTACACTGTTATTTTACATATTTGCAAATGTTTATGTTACCCTATTATTGGACGAAAGTCTGTTGGGCAATAAAGTTATTTATTTATTTATTTATTTATTTATTTATAAAAAAATGTAAATTTTGTTTAAATAATTTTATTTTCATTAAATCTAATTAGAAATGTAGTTTTAAAATTTTTCGGTCGATTATTTTTAAATATATACTAAAAAAACTTTTTTCTTAAAAATCACACAAAAACTGCAGAAACTTTTTTATTTCTTTATAAAAAAATGTAAATTTTGTTTAAATAATTTTATTTTCATGAAATCTAATTAGAAATGTAGTTTTAAAATTTTTCTGTCTATTATTTTTGAAATTATACCAAAAAACGTTATTTTTTAGAAATAATGCGTTTTTCTTAAAATCAAACAAAAACTGCTGTAACTTTTTTATTTCTTTATAAAAAAATGTAAATTTTGTTTAAATAATTTTATTTTCATGAAATCTAATTAGAAATGTAGTTTTAAAATTTTTCTGTCGATTATTTTTAAAATTATACCAAAAAAACGTTATTTTTTAGAAATAATGCGTTTTTCTTAAAAATTAAACAAAAACTGCTGTAACTTTTTTATTTCTTTATAAAAAAATGTAAATTTTGTTTAAATAATTTTATTTTCATGAAATCTAATTAGAAATGTAGTTTTAAAATTTTTCGGTCGATTATTTTTAAAATTATACCAAAAAAACGTTTTTCTTAAAAATCACAAAAACTGCAGAAACTTTTTTATTTCTTTATAAAAAAATGTAAATTTTGTTTAAATAATATTATTTTCATGAAATCTAATTAGAAATGTAGTTTTAAAATTTTTCGGACGATTACTTTTAAAATTATATCAAAAAAACGTTATTTTTTAGAAATAATGCGTTTTTCTTAAAAATCAAACAAAAACTGCTGTAACTTTTTTATTTCTTTACAAAAAAATGTAAATTTTGTTTAAATAATATTATTTTCATGAAATCTAATTAGAAATGTAGTTTTAAAATTTTTCGGACGATTACTTTTAAAATTATATCAAAAAAACGTTATTTTTTAGAAATAATGCGTTTTTCTTAAAAATCAAACAAAAACTGCTGTAACTTTTTTATTTCTTTATAAAAAAATGTAAATTTTGTTTAAATAATTTTATTTTCATGAAATCTAATTAGAAATGTAGTTTTAAAATTATACCAAAAAAACGTTTTTCTTAAAAATCACACAAAAACTGCAGAAACTTTTTTATTTCTTTATAAAAAAATGTAAATTTTGTTTAAATAATTTTATTTTCATGAAATCTAATTAGAAATGTAGTTTTAAAATTTTTCGGACGATTACTTTTAAAATTATATCAAAAAAACGTTATTTTTTAGAAATAATGCGTTTTTCTTAAAAATCAAACAAAAACTGCTGTAACTTTTTTATTTCTTTATAAAAAAATGTAAATTTTGTTTAAATAATTTTATTTTCATGAAATCTAATTAGAAATGTAGTTTTAAAATTTTTCGGTCGATTATTTTTAAAATTATACCAAAAAAACGTTTTTCTTAAAAATCAAACAAAAACTGCAGAAACTTTTTTATTTCTTTATAAAAAAATGTAAATTTTGTTTAAATAATTTTATTTTCATGAAATCTAATTAGAAATGTAGTTTTAAAATTTTTCGGACAATTACTTTTAAAATTATATCAAAAAAACGTTATTTTTTAAAAATTATGCGTTTTTCTTAAAAATCAAACAAAAACTGCTGTAACTTTTTTATTTCTTTATAAAAAAATGTAAATTTTGTTTAAATAATTTTATTTTCATGAAATCTAATTAGAAATGTAGTTTTAAAATTTTTCGGTCGATTATTTTTAAAATTATACCAAAAAAACGTTTTTCTTAAAAATCACACAAAAACTGCAGAAACTTTTTTATTTCTTTATAAAAAAATGTAAATTTTGTTTAAATAATTTTATTTTCATGAAATCTAATTAGAAATGTAGTTTTAAAATTTTTCTGTCTATTATTTTTGAAATTATACCAAAAAAACGTTATTTTTTAGAAATAATGCGTTTTTCTTAAAAATCAAACAAAAACTGCTGTAACTTTTTTATTTCTTTATAAAAAAATGTAAATTTTGTTTAAATAATTTTATTTTCATGAAATCTAATTAGAAATGTAGTTTTAAAATTTTTCTGTCGATTATTTTAAAAATTATACCAAAAAAACGTTTTTCTTAAAAATCACACAAAAACTGCAGAAACTTTTTTATTTCTTAATAAAAAACTGTAAATTTTGTTTAAATAATTTTATTTTCATGAAATCTAATTAGAAATGTAGTTTTAAAATTTTTCAGACGATTATTTTTAAAATTATACCAAAAAAACGTTTTTCTTAAAAATCACACAAAAACTGCAGAAACTTTTTTATTTCTTTATAAAAAATTGTAAATTTTGTTTAAATCATTTTATTTTCATGAAATCTAATTAGAAATGTAGTTTTAAAATTTTTCGGTCGATTATTTTTAAAATTATACCAAAAAAACGTTTTTCTTAAAAATCACACAAAAACTGCAGAAACTTTTTTATTTCTTTATAAAAAAATGTAAATTTTGTTTAAATAATTTTATTTTCATGAAATCTAATTAGAAATGTAGTTTTAAAATTTTTCGGACGATTACTTTTAAAATTATATCAAAAAAACGTTATTTTTTAGAAATAATGCGTTTTTCTTAAAAATCAAACTAAAACTGCAGAAACTTTTTTATTTCTTTATAAAAAAATGTAAATTTTGTTTAAATAATTTTATTTTCATGAAATCTAATTAGAAATGTAGTTTTAAAATTTTTCGGACGATTACTTTTAAAATTATATCAAAAAAACGTTATTTTTTAGAAATAATGCGTTTTTCTTAAAAATCAAACAAAAACTGCTGTAACTTTTTTATTTCTTTATAAAAAAATGTAAATTTTGTTTAAATAATTTTATTTTCATGAAATCTAATTAGAAATGTAGTTTTAAAATTTTTCGGTCGATTATTTTTAAAATTATACCAAAAAAACGTTTTTCTTAAAAATCAAACAAAAACTGCTGTAACTTTTTTATTTCTTAATAAAAAACTGTAAATTTTGTTGAAATAATTTTATTTTCATGAAATCTAATTAGAAATGTAGTTTTAAAATTTTTTGGACGATTATTTTTATAATTATACCAAAAAACGTTTTTCTTAAAAATCACACAAAAACTGCAGAAACTTTTTTATTTCTTTATAAAAAATTGTAAATTTTGTTTAAATAATTTTATTTTCATGAAATCTAATTAGAAATGTAGTTTTAAAATTTTTCGGTCGATTATTTTTTAAATTATACCAAAAAAACGTTTTTCTTAAAAATCACACAAAAACTGCAGAAACTTTTATATTTCTTTATAAAAAAATGTAAATTTTGTTTAAATAATTTTATTTTCATGAAATCTAATTAGAAATGTAGTTTTAAAATTTTTCGGACTATTACTTTTAAAATTATATCAAAAAAACGTTATTTTTTAGAAATAATGCGTTTTTCTTAAAAATCAAACTAAAACTGCAGAAACTTTTTTATTTCTTTATAAAAAAATGTAAATTTTGTTTAAATAATTTTATTTTCATGAAATCTAATTAGAAATGTAGTTTTAAAATTTTTCGGTCGATTATTTTTAAAATTATACCAAAAAAACGTTTTTCTTAAAAATCAAACTAAAACTGCTGTAACTTTTTTATTTCTTTATAAAAAAATGTAAATTTTGTTTAAATAATATTATTTTCATGAAATCTAATTAGAAATGTAGTTTTAAAATTTTTCGGACGATTACTTTTAAAATTATATCAAAAAAACGTTATTTTTTAGAAATAATGCGTTTTTCTTAAAAATCAAACAAAAACTGCTGTAACTTTTTTATTTCTTTATAAAAAAATGTAAATTTTGTTTAAATAATTTTATTTTCATGAAATCTAATTAGAAATGTAGTTTTAAAATTTTTCGGTCGATTATTTTTAAAATTATACCAAAAAAACGTTTTTCTTAAAAATCACACAAAAACTGCAGAAACTTTTTTATTTCTTTATAAAAAAATGTAAATTTTGTTTAAATAATTTTATTTTCATGAAATCTAATTAGAAATGTAGTTTTAAAATTTTTCGGACGATTACTTTTAAAATTATATCAAAAAAACGTTATTTTTTAGAAATAATGCGTTTTTCTTAAAATTCAAACAAAAACTGCTGTAACTTTTTTATTTCTTTATAAAAAAATGTAAATTTTGTTTAAATAATTTTATTTTCATGAAATCTAATTAGAAATGTAGTTTTAAAATTTTTCGGTCGATTATTTTTAAAATTATACCAAAAAAACGTTTTTCTTAAAAATCACACAAAAACTGCAGAAACTTTTTTATTTCTTTATAAAAAAATGTAAATTTTGTTTAAATAATTTTATTTTCATGAAATCTAATTAGAAATGTAGTTTTAAAATTTTTCGGACGATTACTTTTAAAATTATATCAAAAAAACCTTATTTTTTAGAAATAATGCGTTTTTCTTAAAAATCAAACAAAAACTGCTGTAACTTTTTTATTTCTTTATAAAAAAATGTAAATTTTGTTTAAATAATTTTATTTTCATGAAATCTAATTAGAAATGTAGTTTTAAAATTTTTCGGTCGATTATTTTTAAAATTATACCAAAAAAACGTTTTTCTTAAAAATCACACAAAAACTGCAGAAACTTTTTTATTTTTTTATAAAAAAATGTAAATTTTGTTTAAATAATTTTATTTTCATGAAATCTAATTAGAAATGTAGTTTTAGAATTTTTCGGACGATTACTTTTAAAATTATATCAAAAAAACGTTATTTTTTAGAAATAATGCGTTTTTCTTAAAAATCAAACAAAAACTGCTGTAACTTTTTTATTTCTTTATAAAAAAATGTAAATTTTGTTTAAATAATTTTATTTTCATGAAATCTAATTAGAAATGTAGTTTTAAAATTTTTCGGTCGATTATTTTTAAATATATACCAAAAAAACGTTTTTCTTAAAAATCACACAAAAACTGCAGAAACTTTTTTATTTCTTTATAAAAAAATGTAAATTTTGTTTAAATAATTTTATTTTTATGAAATCTAATTAGAAATGTAGTTTTAAAATTTTTCTGTCTATTATTTTTGAAATTATACCAAAAAAACGTTATTTTTTAGAAATAATGCGTTTTTCTTAAAAATCAAACAAAAACTGCTGTAACTTTTTTATTTCTTTATAAAAAAATGTAAATTTTGTTTAAATAATTTTATTTTCATGAAATCTAATTAGAAATGTAGTTTTAAAATTTTTCTGTCGATTATTTTTAAAATTATACCAAAAAAACGTTATTTTTTAGAAATAATGCGTTTTTCTTAAAAATTAAACAAAAACTGCTGTAACTTTTTTATTTCTTTATAAAAAAATGTAAATTTTGTTTAAATAATTTTATTTTCATGAAATCTAATTAGAAATGTAGTTTTAAAGTTTTTCGGTCGATTATTTTTAAAATTATACCAAAAAAACGTTTTTCTTAAAAATCACAAAAACTGCAGAAACTTTTTTATTTCTTTATAAAAAAATGTAAATTTTGTTTAAATAATATTATTTTCATGAAATCTAATTAGAAATGTAGTTTTAAAATTTTTCGGACGATTACTTTTAAAATTTTATCAAAAAAACGTTATTTTTTAGAAATAATGCGTTTTTCTTAAAAATCAAACAAAAACTGCTGTAACTTTTTTATTTCTTTACAAAAAAATGTAAATTTTGTTTAAATAATATTATTTTCATGAAATCTAATTAGAAATGTAGTTTTAAAATTTTTCGGACGATTACTTTTAAAATTATATCAAAAAAACGTTATTTTTTAGAAATAATGCGTTTTTCTTAAAAATCAAACAAAAACTGCTGTAAATTTTTTATTTCTTTTTAAAAAAATGTAAATTTTGTTTAAATAATTTTATTTTCATGAAATCTAATTAGAAATGTAGTTTTAAAATTTTTCGGTCGATTATTTTTAAAATTATACCAAAAAAACGTTTTTCTTAAAAATCACACAAAAACTGCAGAAACTTTTTTATTTCTTTATAAAAAAATGTAAATTTTGTTTAAATAATTTTATTTTCATGAAATCTAATTAGAAATGTAGTTTTAAAATTTTTCTGTCTATTATTTTTGAAATTATACCAAAAAAACGTTATTTTTTAGAAATAATGCGTTTTTCTTAAAAATCAAACAAAAACTGCTGTAACTTTTTTATTTCTTTATAAAAAAATGTAAATTTTGTTTAAATAATTTTATTTTCATTAAATCTAATTAGAAATGTAGTTTTAAAATTTTTCGGTCGATTATTTTTAAATATATACCAAAAAAACTTTTTTCTTAAAAATCACACAAAAACTGCAGAAACTTTTTTATTTCTTTATAAAAAAATGTAAATTTTGTTTAAATAATTTTATTTTCATGAAATCTAATTAGAAATGTAGTTTTAAAATTTTTCTGTCTATTATTTTTGAAATTATACCAAAAAAACGTTATTTTTTAGAAATAATGCGTTTTTCTTAAAAATCAAACAAAAACTGCTGTAACTTTTTTATTTCTTTATAAAAAAATGTAAATTTTGTTTAAATAATTTTATTTTCATGAAATCTAATTAGAAATGTAGTTTTAAAATTTTTCTGTCGATTATTTTTAAAATTATACCAAAAAAACGTTATTTTTTAGAAATAATGCGTTTTTCTTAAAAATCAAACAAAAACTGCTGTAACTTTTTTATTTCTTTATAAAAAAATGTAAATTTTGTTTAAATAATTTTATTTTCATGAAATCTAATTAGAAATGTAGTTTTAAAATTTTTCGGTCGATTATTTTTAAAATTATACCAAAAAAACGTTTTTCTTAAAAATCACACAAAAACTGCAGAAACTTTTTTATTTTTTTATAAAAAAATGTAAATTTTGTTTAAATAATTTTATTTTCATGAAATCTAATTAGAAATGTAGTTTTAAAATTTTTCGGACGATTACTTTTAAAATTATATCAAAAAAACGTTATTTTTTAGAAATAATGCGTTTTTCTTAAAAATCAAACAAAAACTGCTGTAACTTTTTTATTTCTTTATAAAAAAATGTAAATTTTGTTTAAATAATTTTATTTTCATGAAATCTAATTAGAAATGTAGTTTTAAAATTTTTCGGTCGATTATTTTTAAATATATACCAAAAAAACGTTTTTCTTAAAAATCACACAAAAACTGCAGAAACTTTTTTATTTCTTTATAAAAAAATGTAAATTTTGTTTAAATAATTTTATTTTCATGAAATCTAATTAGAAATGTAGTTTTAAAATTTTTCTGTCTATTATTTTTGAAATTATACCAAAAAAACGTTATTTTTTAGAAATAATGCGTTTTTCTTAAAAATCAAACAAAAACTGCTGTAACTTTTTTATTTCTTTATAAAAAAATGTAAATTTTGTTTAAATAATTTTATTTTCATGAAATCTAATTAGAAATGTAGTTTTAAAATTTTTCTGTCGATTATTTTTAAAATTATACCAAAAAAACGTTATTTTTTAGAAATAATGCGTTTTTCTTAAAAATTAAACAAAAACTGCTGTAACTTTTTTATTTCTTTATAAAAAAATGTAAATTTTGTTTAAATAATTTTATTTTCATGAAATCTAATTAGAAATGTAGTTTTAAAATTTTTCGGTCGATTATTTTTAAAATTATACCAAAAAAACGTTTTTCTTAAAAATCACAAAAACTGCAGAAACTTTTTTATTTCTTTATAAAAAAATGTAAATTTTGTTTAAATAATATTATTTTCATGAAATCTAATTAGAAATGTAGTTTTAAAATTTTTCGGACGATTACTTTTAAAATTTTATCAAAAAAACGTTATTTTTTAGAAATAATGCGTTTTTCTTAAAAATCAAACAAAAACTGCTGTAACTTTTTTATTTCTTTACAAAAAAATGTAAATTTTGTTTAAATAATATTATTTTCATGAAATCTAATTAGAAATGTAGTTTTAAAATTTTTCGGACGATTACTTTTAAAATTATATCAAAAAAACGTTATTTTTTAGAAATAATGCGTTTTTCTTAAAAATCAAACAAAAACTGCTGTAAATTTTTTATTTCTTTTTAAAAAAATGTAAATTTTGTTTAAATAATTTTATTTTCATGAAATCTAATTAGAAATGTAGTTTTAAAATTTTTCGGTCGATTATTTTTAAAATTATACCAAAAAAACGTTTTTCTTAAAAATCACACAAAAACTGCAGAAACTTTTTTATTTCTTTATAAAAAAATGTAAATTTTGTTTAAATAATTTTATTTTCATGAAATCTAATTAGAAATGTAGTTTTAAAATTTTTCTGTCTATTATTTTTGAAATTATACCAAAAAAACGTTATTTTTTAGAAATAATGCGTTTTTCTTAAAAATCAAACAAAAACTGCTGTAACTTTTTTATTTCTTTATAAAAAAATGTAAATTTTGTTTAAATAATTTTATTTTCATTAAATCTAATTAGAAATGTAGTTTTAAAATTTTTCGGTCGATTATTTTTAAATATATACCAAAAAAACTTTTTTCTTAAAAATCACACAAAAACTGCAGAAACTTTTTTATTTCTTTATAAAAAAATGTAAATTTTGTTTAAATAATTTTATTTTCATGAAATCTAATTAGAAATGTAGTTTTAAAATTTTTCTGTCTATTATTTTTGAAATTATACCAAAAAAACGTTATTTTTTAGAAATAATGCGTTTTTCTTAAAAATCAAACAAAAACTGCTGTAACTTTTTTATTTCTTTATAAAAAAATGTAAATTTTGTTTAAATAATTTTATTTTCATGAAATCTAATTAGAAATGTAGTTTTAAAATTTTTCTGTCGATTATTTTTAAAATTATACCAAAAAAACGTTATTTTTTAGAAATAATGCGTTTTTCTTAAAAATTAAACAAAAACTGCTGTAACTTTTTTATTTCTTTATAAAAAAATGTAAATTTTGTTTAAATAATTTTATTTTCATGAAATCTAATTAGAAATGTAGTTTTAAAATTTTTCGGTCGATTATTTTTAAAATTATACCAAAAAAACGTTTTTCTTAAAAATCACAAAAACTGCAGAAACTTTTTTATTTCTTTATAAAAAAATGTAAATTTTGTTTAAATAATATTATTTTCATGAAATCTAATTAGAAATGTAGTTTTAAAATTTTTCGGACGATTACTTTTAAAATTATATCAAAAAAACGTTATTTTTTAGAAATAATGCGTTTTTCTTAAAAATCAAACAAAAACTGCTGTAACTTTTTTATTTCTTTACAAAAAAATGTAAATTTTGTTTAAATAATATTATTTTCATGAAATCTAATTAGAAATGTAGTTTTAAAATTTTTCGGACGATTACTTTTAAAATTATATCAAAAAAACGTTATTTTTTAGAAATAATGCGTTTTTCTTAAAAATCAAACAAAAACTGCTGTAACTTTTTTATTTCTTTATAAAAAAATGTAAATTTTGTTTAAATAATTTTATTTTCATGAAATCTAATTAGAAATGTAGTTTTAAAATTTTTCGGTCGATTATTTTTAAAATTATACCAAAAAAACGTTTTTCTTAAAAATCACACAAAAACTGCAGAAACATTTTTATTTCTTTATAAAAAAATGTAAATTTTGTTTAAATAATTTTATTTTCATGAAATCTAATTAGAAATGTAGTTTTAAAATTTTTCGGTCGATTATTTTTAAAATTATACCAAAAAAACGTTTTTCTTAAAAAACAAACTAAAACTGCTGTAACTTTTTTATTTCTTTATAAAAAAATGTAAATTTTGTTTAAATAATATTATTTTCATGAAATCTAATTAGAAATGTAGTTTTAAAATTTTTCGGACGATTACTTTTAAAATTATATCAAAAAAACGTTATTTTTTAGAAATAATGCGTTTTTCTTAAAAATCAAACAAAAACTGCTGTAACTTTTTTATTTCTTTATAAAAAAATGTAAATTTTGTTTAAATAATTTTATTTTCATGAAATCTAATTAGAAATGTAGTTTTAAAATTATACCAAAAAAACGTTTTTCTTAAAAATCACACAAAAACTGCAGAAACTTTTTTATTTCTTTATAAAAAAATGTAAATTTTGTTTAAATAATTTTATTTTCATGAAATCTAATTAGAAATGTAGTTTTAAAATTTTTCGGACGATTACTTTTAAAATTATATCAAAAAAACGTTATTTTTTAGAAATAATGCGTTTTTCTTAAAAATCAAACAAAAACTGCTGTAACTTTTTTATTTCTTTATAAAAAAATGTAAATTTTGTTTAAATAATTTTATTTTCATGAAATCTAATTAGAAATGTAGTTTTAAAATTTTTCGGTCGATTATTTTTAAAATTATACCAAAAAAACGTTTTTCTTAAAAATCAAACAAAAACTGCAGAAACTTTTTTATTTCTTTATAAAAAAATGTAAATTTTGTTTAAATAATTTTATTTTCATGAAATCTAATTAGAAATGTAGTTTTAAAATTTTTCGGACAATTACTTTTAAAATTATATCAAAAAAACGTTATTTTTTAAAAATTATGCGTTTTTCTTAAAAATCAAACAAAAACTGCTGTAACTTTTTTATTTCTTTATAAAAAAATGTAAATTTTGTTTAAATAATTTTATTTTCATGAAATCTAATTAGAAATGTAGTTTTAAAATTTTTCGGTCGATTATTTTTAAAATTATACCAAAAAAACGTTTTTCTTAAAAATCACACAAAAACTGCAGAAACTTTTTTATTTCTTTATAAAAAAATGTAAATTTTGTTTAAATAATTTTATTTTCATGAAATCTAATTAGAAATGTAGTTTTAAAATTTTTCTGTCTATTATTTTTGAAATTATACCAAAAAAACGTTATTTTTTAGAAATAATGCGTTTTTCTTAAAAATCAAACAAAAACTGCTGTAACTTTTTTATTTCTTTATAAAAAAATGTAAATTTTGTTTAAATAATTTTATTTTCATGAAATCTAATTAGAAATGTAGTTTTAAAATTTTTCTGTCGATTATTTTAAAAATTATACCAAAAAAACGTTTTTCTTAAAAATCACACAAAAACTGCAGAAACTTTTTTATTTCTTAATAAAAAACTGTAAATTTTGTTTAAATAATTTTATTTTCATGAAATCTAATTAGAAATGTAGTTTTAAAATTTTTCGGACGATTATTTTTAAAATTATACCAAAAAAACGTTTTTCTTAAAAATCACACAAAAACTGCAGAAACTTTTTTATTTCTTTATAAAAAATTGTAAATTTTGTTTAAATCATTTTATTTTCATGAAATCTAATTAGAAATGTAGTTTTAAAATTTTTCGGTCGATTATTTTTAAAATTATACCAAAAAAACGTTTTTCTTAAAAATCACACAAAAACTGCAGAAACTTTTTTATTTCTTTATAAAAAAATGTAAATTTTGTTTAAATAATTTTATTTTCATGAAATCTAATTAGAAATGTAGTTTTAAAATTTTTTGGACGATTATTTTTATAATTATACCAAAAAACGTTTTTCTTAAAAATCACACAAAAACTGCAGAAACTTTTTTATTTCTTTATAAAAAAATGTAAATTTTGTTTAAATAATTTTATTTTCATGAAATCTAATTAGAAATGTAGTTTTAAAATTTTTCGGACGATTACTTTTAAAATTATATCAAAAAAACGTTATTTTTTAGAAATAATGCGTTTTTCTTAAAAATCAAACTAAAACTGCAGAAACTTTTTTATTTCTTTATAAAAAAATGTAAATTTTGTTTAAATAATTTTATTTTCATGAAATCTAATTAGAAATGTAGTTTTAAAATTTTTCGGACGATTACTTTTAAAATTATATCAAAAAAACGTTATTTTTTAGAAATAATGCGTTTTTCTTAAAAATCAAACAAAAACTGCTGTAACTTTTTTATTTCTTTATAAAAAAATGTAAATTTTGTTTAAATAATTTTATTTTCATGAAATCTAATTAGAAATGTAGTTTTAAAATTTTTCGGTCGATTATTTTTAAAATTATACCAAAAAAACGTTTTTCTTAAAAATCAAACAAAAACTGCTGTAACTTTTTTATTTCTTAATAAAAAACTGTAAATTTTGTTGAAATAATTTTATTTTCATGAAATCTAATTAGAAATGTAGTTTTAAAATTTTTTGGACGATTATTTTTATTATTATACCAAAAAACGTTTTTCTTAAAAATCACACAAAAACTGCAGAAACTTTTTTATTTCTTTATAAAAAATTGTAAATTTTGTTTAAATAATTTTATTTTCATGAAATCTAATTAGAAATGTAGTTTTAAAATTTTTCGGTCGATTATTTTTTAAATTATACCAAAAAAACGTTTTTCTTAAAAATCACACAAAAACTGCAGAAACTTTTATATTTCTTTATAAAAAAATGTAAATTTTGTTTAAATAATTTTATTTTCATGAAATCTAATTAGAAATGTAGTTTTAAAATTTTTCGGACTATTACTTTTAAAATTATATCAAAAAAACGTTATTTTTTAGAAATAATGCGTTTTTCTTAAAAATCAAACTAAAACTGCAGAAACTTTTTTATTTCTTTATAAAAAAATGTAAATTTTGTTTAAATAATTTTATTTTCATGAAATCTAATTAGAAATGTAGTTTTAAAATTTTTCGGTCGATTATTTTTAAAATTATACCAAAAAAACGTTTTTCTTAAAAATCAAACTAAAACTGCTGTAACTTTTTTATTTCTTTATAAAAAAATGTAAATTTTGTTTAAATAATATTATTTTCATGAAATCTAATTAGAAATGTAGTTTTAAAATTTTTCGGACGATTACTTTTAAAATTATATCAAAAAAACGTTATTTTTTAGAAATAATGCGTTTTTCTTAAAAATCAAACAAAAACTGCTGTAACTTTTTTATTTCTTTATAAAAATATGTAAATTTTGTTTAAATAATTTTATTTTCATGAAATCTAATTAGAAATGTAGTTTTAAAATTTTTCGGTCGATTATTTTTAAAATTATACCAAAAAAACGTTTTTCTTAAAAATCACACAAAAACTGCAGAAACTTTTTTATTTCTTTATAAAAAAATGTAAATTTTGTTTAAATAATTTTATTTTCATGAAATCTAATTAGAAATGTAGTTTTAAAATTTTTCGGACGATTACTTTTAAAATTATATCAAAAAAACGTTATTTTTTAGAAATAATGCGTTTTTCTTAAAATTCAAACAAAAACTGCTGTAACTTTTTTATTTCTTTATAAAAAAATGTAAATTTTGTTTAAATAATTTTATTTTCATGAAATCTAATTAGAAATGTAGTTTTAAAATTTTTCGGTCGATTATTTTTAAAATTATACCAAAAAAACGTTTTTCTTAAAAATCACACAAAAACTGCAGAAACTTATTTATTTCTTTATAAAAAAATGTAAATTTTGTTTAAATAATTTTATTTTCATGAAATCTAATTAGAAATGTAGTTTTAAAATTTTTCGGACGATTACTTTTAAAATTATATCAAAAAAACGTTATTTTTTAGAAATAATGCGTTTTTCTTAAAAATCAAACAAAAACTGCTGTAACTTTTTTATTTCTTTATAAAAAAATGTAAATTTTGTTTAAATAATTTTATTTTCATGAAAACTAATTAGAAATGTAGTTTTAAAATTTTTCGGTCAATTATTTTTAAAATTATACCAAAAAAACGTTTTTCTTAAAAATCACACAAAAACTGCAGAAACTTTTTTATTTCTTTATAAAAAAATGTAAATTTTGTTTAAATAATTTTATTTTCATGAAATCTAATTAGAAATGTAGTTTTAAAATTTTTCTGTCTATTATTTTTGAAATTATACCAAAAAAACGTTATTTTTTAGAAATAATGCGTTTTTCTTAAAAATCAAACAAAAACTGCTGTAACTTTTTTATTTCTTTATAAAAAAATGTAAATTTTGTTTAAATAATTTTATTTTCATTAAATCTAATTAGAAATGTAGTTTTAAAATTTTTCGGTCGATTATTTTTAAATATATACCAAAAAAACGTTTTTCTTAAAAATCACACAAAAACTGCAGAAACTTTTTTATTTCTTTATAAAAAAATGTAAATTTTGTTTAAATAATTTTATTTTCATGAAATCTAATTAGAAATGTAGTTTTAAAATTTTTCTGTCTATTATTTTTGAAATTATACCAAAAAAACGTTATTTTTTAGAAATAATGCGTTTTTCTTAAAAATCAAACAAAAACTGCTGTAACTTTTTTATTTCTTTATAAAAAAATGTAAATTTTGTTTAAATAATTTTATTTTCAGGAAATCTAATTAGAAATGTAGTTTTAAAATTTTTCTGTCGATTATTTTTAAAATTATACCAAAAAAACGTTATTTTTTAGAAATAATGCGTTTTTCTTAAAAATTAAACAAAAACTGCTGTAACTTTTTTATTTCTTTATAAAAAAATGTAAATTTTGTTTAAATAATTTTATTTTCATGAAATCTAATTAGAAATGTAGTTTTAAAATTTTTCGGTCGATTATTTTTAAAATTATACCAAAAAAACGTTTTTCTTAAAAATCACAAAAACTGCAGAAACTTTTTTATTTCTTTATAAAAAAATGTAAATTTTGTTTAAATAATATTATTTTCATGAAATCTAATTAGAAATGTAGTTTTAAAATTTTTCGGACGATTACTTTTAAAATTATATCAAAAAAACGTTATTTTTTAGAAATAATGCGTTTTTCTTAAAAATCAAACAAAAACTGCTGTAACTTTTTTATTTCTTTACAAAAAAATGTAAATTTTGTTTAAATAATATTATTTTCATGAAATCTAATTAGAAATGTAGTTTTAAAATTTTTCGGACGATTACTTTTAAAATTATATCAAAAAAACGTTATTTTTTAGAAATAATGCGTTTTTCTTAAAAATCAAACAAAAACTGCTGTAAATTTTTTATTTCTTTTTAAAAAAATGTAAATTTTGTTTAAATAATTTTATTTTCATGAAATCTAATTAGAAATGTAGTTTTAAAATTTTTCGGTCGATTATTTTTAAAATTATACCAAAAAAACGTTTTTCTTAAAAATCAAACTAAAACTGCTGTAACTTTTTTATTTCTTTATAAAAAAATGTAGATTTTGTTTAAATAATATTATTTTCATGAAATCTAATTAGAAATGTAGTTTTAAAATTTTTCGGACGATTACTTTTAAAATTATATCAAAAAAACGTTATTTTTTAGAAATAATGCGTTTTTCTTAAAAATCAAACAAAAACTGCTGTAACTTTTTTATTTCTTTATAAAAAAATGTAAATTTTGTTTAAATAATTTTATTTTCATGAAATCCAATTAGAAATGTAGTTTTAAAATTTTTCGGTCGATTATTTTTAAAATTATACCAAAAAAACGTTTTTCTTAATAATCAAACAAAAACTGCTGTAACTTTTTTATTTCTTAATAAAAAACTGTAAATTTTGTTTAAATAATTTTATTTTCATGAAATCTAATTAGAAATGTAGTTTTAAAATTTTTCGGACGATTATTTTTAAAATTATACCAAAAAAACGTTTTTCTTAAAAATCACACAAAAACTGCAGAAACTTTTTTATTTCTTTATAAAAAATTGTAAATTTTGTTTAAATCATTTTATTTTCATGAAATCTAATTAGAAATGTAGTTTTAAAATTTTTCGGTCGATTATTTTTAAAATTATACCAAAAAAACGTTTTTCTTAAAAATCACACAAAAACTGCAGAAACTTTTTTATTTCTTTATAAAAAAATGTAAATTTTGTTTAAATAATTTTATTTTCATGAAATCTAATTAGAAATGTAGTTTTAAAATTTTTCGGACGATTACTTTTAAAATTATATCCAAAAAACGTTATTTTTTAGAAATAATGCGTTTTTCTTAAAAATCAAACTAAAACTGCAGAAACTTTTTTATTTCTTTATAAAAAAATGTAAATTTTGTTTAAATAATTTTATTTTCATGAAATCTAATTAGAAATGTAGTTTTAAAATTTTTCGGACGATTACTTTTAAAATTATATCAAAAAACGTTATTTTTTAGAAATAATGCGTTTTTCTTAAAAATCAAACAAAAACTGCTGTAACTTTTTTATTTCTTTATAAAAAAATGTAAATTTTGTTTAAATAATTTTATTTTCATGAAATCTAATTAGAAATGTAGTTTTAAAATTTTTCGGTCGATTATTTTTAAAATTATACCAAAAAAACGTTTTTCTTAAAAATCAAACAAAAACTGCTGTAACTTTTTTATTTCTTAATAAAAAACTGTAAATTTTGTTGAAATAATTTTATTTTCATGAAATCTAATTAGAAATGTAGTTTTAAAATTTTTTGGACGATTATTTTTAAAATTATACCAAAAAACGTTTTTCTTAAAAATCACACAAAAACTGCAGAAACTTTTTTATTTCTTTATAAAAAATTGTAAATTTTGTTTAAATAATTTTATTTTCATGAAATCTAATTAGAAATGTAGTTTTAAAATTTTTCGGTCGATTATTTTTTAAATTATACCAAAAAAACGTTTTTCTTAAAAATCACACAAAAACTGCAGAAACTTTTATATTTCTTTATAAAAAAATGTAAATTTTGTTTAAATAATTTTATTTTCATGAAATCTAATTAGAAATGTAGTTTTAAAATTTTTCGGACTATTACTTTTAAAATTATATCAAAAAAACGTTATTTTTTAGAAATAATGCGTTTTTCTTAAAAATCAAACTAAAACTGCAGAAACTTTTTTATTTCTTTATAAAAAAATGTAAATTTTGTTTAAATAATTTTATTTTCATGAAATCTAATTAGAAATGTAGTTTTAAAATTTTTCGGTCGATTATTTTTAAAATTATACCAAAAAAACGTTTTTCTTAAAAATCAAACTAAAACTGCTGTAACTTTTTTATTTCTTTATAAAAAAATGTAAATTTTGTTTAAATAATATTATTTTCATGAAATCTAATTAGAAATGTAGTTTTAAAATTTTTCGGACGAATACTTTTAAAATTATATCAAAAAAACGTTATTTTTTAGAAATAATGCGTTTTTCTTAAAAATCAAACAAAAACTGCTGTAACTTTTTTATTTCTTTATAAAAAAATGTAAATTTTGTTTAAATAATTTTATTTTCATGAAATCTAATTAGAAATGTAGTTTTAAAATTTTTCGGACGATTACTTTTAAAATTATATCAAAAAAACGTTATTTTTTAGAAATAATGCGTTTTTCTTAAAATTCAAACAAAAACTGCTGTAACTTTTTTATTTCTTTATAAAAAAATGTAAATTTTGTTTAAATAATTTTATTTTCATGAAATCTAATTAGAAATGTAGTTTTAAAATTTTTCGGTCGATTATTTTTAAAATTATACCAAAAAAACGTTTTTCTTAAAAATCACACAAAAACTGCAGAAACTTTTTTATTTCTTTATAAAAAAATGTAAATTTTGTTTAAATAATTTTATTTTCATGAAATCTAATTAGAAATGTAGTTTTAAAATTTTTCGGTCGATTATTTTTAAAATTATACCAAAAAAACGTTTTTCTTAAAAATCAAACTAAAACTGCTGTAACTTTTTTATTTCTTTATAAAAAAATGTAAATTTTGTTTAAATAATATTATTTTCATGAAATCTAATTAGAAATGTAGTTTTAAAATTTTTCGGACGATTACTTTTAAAATTATATCAAAAAAACGTTATTTTTTAGAAATAATGCGTTTTTCTTAAAAATCAAACAAAAACTGCTGTAACTTTTTTATTTCTTTATAAAAAAATGTAAATTTTGTTTAAATAATTTTATTTTCATGAAATCTAGTTAGAAATGTAGTTTTAAAATTTTTCGGTCGATTATTTTTAAAATTATACCAAAAAAACGTTTTTCTTAAAAATCACACAAAAACTGCAGAAACTTTTTTATTTCTTTATAAAAAAATGTAAATTTTGTTTAAATAATTTTATTTTCATGAAATCTAATTAGAAATGTAGTTTTAAAATTTTTCGGACGATTACTTTTAAAATTATATCAAAAAAACTTTATTTTTTAGAAATAATGCGTTTTTCTTAAAAATCAAACAAAAACTGCTGTAACTTTTTTATTTCTTTATAAAAAAATGTAAATTTTGTTTAAATAATTTTATTTTCATGAAATCTAATTAGAAATGTAGTTTTAAAATTTTTCGGTCGATTATTTTTAAAATTATACCAAAAAAACGTTTTTCTTAAAAATCACACAAAAACTGCTGTAACTTTTTTATTTCTTTATAAAAAAATGTAAATTTTGTTTAAATAATTTTATTTTCATGAAATCTAATTAGAAATGTAGTTTTAAAATTTTTCGGACGATTACTTTTAAAATTATATCAAAAAAACGTTATTTTTTAGAAATAATGCGTTTTTCTTAAAAATCAAACAAAAACTGCTGTAACTTTTTTATTTCTTTATAAAAAAATGTAAATTTTGTTTAAATAATTTTATTTTCATGAAATCTAGTTAGAAATGTAGTTTTAAAATTTTTCGGTCGATTATTTTTAAAATTATACCAAAAAAACGTTTTTCTTAAAAATCACACAAAAACTGCAGAAACTTTTTTATTTCTTTATAAAAAAATGTAAATTTTGTTTAAATTATTTTATTTTCATGAAATCTAATTAGAAATGTAGTTTTAAAATTTTTCGGACGATTACTTTTAAAATTATATCAAAAAAACGTTATTTTTTAGAAATAATGCGTTTTTCTTAAAAATCACACAAAAACTGCTGTAACTTTTTTATTTCTTTATAAAAAAATGTAAATTTTGTTTAAATAATTTTATTTTCATGAAATCTAATTAGAAATGTAGTTTTAAAATTTTTCGGTCGATTATTTTTAAAATTATACCAAAAAAACGTTTTTCTTAAAAATCACACAAAAACTGCAGAAACTTTTTTATTTCTTTATAAAAAAATGTAAATTTTGTTTAAATAATTTTATTTTCATGAAATCTAATTAGAAATGTAGTTTTAAAATTTTTTGGACGATTACTTTTAAAATTATATCAAAAAAACCTTATTTTTTAGAAATAATGCGTTTTTCTTAAAAATCAAACAAAAACTGCTGTAACTTTTTTATTTCTTTATAAAAAAATGTAAATTTTGTTTAAATAATTTTATTTTCATGAAATCTAATTAGAAATGTAGTTTTAAAATTTTTCGGTCGATTATTTTTAAAATTATACCAAAAAAACGTTTTTCTTAAAAATCACACAAAAACTGCAGAAACTTTTTTATTTCTTTATAAAAAAATGTAAATTTTGTTTAAATAATTTTATTTTCATGAAATCTAATTAGAAATGTAGTTTTAAAATTTTTCGGACGATTACTTTTAAAATTATATCAAAAAAACGTTATTTTTTAGAAATAATGCGTTTTTCTTAAAAATCAAACAAAAACTGCTGTAACTTTTTTATTTCTTTATAAAAAAATGTAAATTTTGTTTAAATAATTTTATTTTCATGAAATCTAATTAGAAATGTAGTTTTAAAATTTTTCGGTCGATTATTTTTAAATATATACCAAAAAAACGTTTTTCTTAAAAATCACACAAAAACTGCAGAAACTTTTTTATTTCTTTATAAAAAAATGTAAATTTTGTTTAAATAATTTTATTTTCATGAAATCTAATTAGAAATGTAGTTTTAAAATTTTTCTGTCTATTATTTTTGAAATTATACCAAAAAAACGTTATTTTTTAGAAATAATGCGTTTTTCTTAAAAATCAAACAAAAACTGCTGTAACTTTTTTATTTCTTTATAAAAAAATGTAAATTTTGTTTAAATAATTTTATTTTCATGAAATCTAATTAGAAATGTAGTTTTAAAATTTTTCTGTCGATTATTTTTAAAATTATACCAAAAAAACGTTATTTTTTAGAAATAATGCGTTTTTCTTAAAAATTAAACAAAAACTGCTGTAACTTTTTTATTTCTTTATAAAAAAATGTAAATTTTGTTTAAATAATTTTATTTTCATGAAATCTAATTAGAAATGTAGTTTTAAAATTTTTCGGTCGATTATTTTTAAAATTATACCAAAAAAACGTTTTTCTTAAAAATCACAAAAACTGCAGAAACTTTTTTATTTCTTTATAAAAAAATGTAAATTTTGTTTAAATAATATTATTTTCATGAAATCTAATTAGAAATGTAGTTTTAAAATTTTTCGGACGATTACTTTTAAAATTATATCAAAAAAACGTTATTTTTTAGAAATAATGCGTTTTTCTTAAAAATCAAACAAAAACTGCTGTAACTTTTTTATTTCTTTACAAAAAAATGTAAATTTTGTTTAAATAATATTATTTTCATGAAATCTAATTAGAAATGTAGTTTTAAAATTTTTCGGACGATTACTTTTAAAATTATATCAAAAAAACGTTATTTTTTAGAAATAATGCGTTTTTCTTAAAAATCAAACAAAAACTGCTGTAAATTTTTTATTTCTTTTTAAAAAAATGTAAATTTTGTTTAAATAATTTTATTTTCATGAAATCTAATTAGAAATGTAGTTTTAAAATTTTTCGGTCGATTATTTTTAAAATTATACCAAAAAAACGTTTTTCTTAAAAAAATCAAACAAAAACTGCTGTAACTTTTTTATTTCTTTATAAAAAAATGTAAATTTTGTTTAAATAATATTATTTTCATGAAATCTAATTAGAAATGTAGTTTTAAAATTTTTCGGACGATTACTTTTAAAATTATATCAAAAAAACGTTATTTTTTAGAAATAATGCGTTTTTCTTAAAATCAAACAAAAACTGCTGTAACTTTTTTATTTCTTTATAAAAAAATGTAAATTTTGTTTAAATAATTTTATTTTCATGAAATCTAATTAGAAATGTAGTTTTAAAATTTTTCGGTCGATTATTTTTAAAATTATACCAAAAAAACGTTTTTCTTAAAAATCAAACAAAAACGGCTGTAACTTTTTTATTTCTTAATAAAAAACTGTAAATTTTGTTTAAATAATTTTATTTTCATGAAATCTAATTAGAAATGTAGTTTTAAAATTTTTCGGACGATTATTTTTAAAATTATACTAAAAAAACGTTTTTCTTAAAAATCACACAAAAACTGCAGAAACTTTTTTATTTCTTTATAAAAAATTGTAAATTTTGTTTAAATTATTTTATTTTCATGAAATCTAATTAGAAATGTAGTTTTAAAATTTTTCGGTCGATTATTTTTAAAATTATACCAAAAAAACGTTTTTCTTAAAAATCACACAAAAACTGCAGAAACTTTTTTATTTCTTTATAAAAAAATGTAAATTTTGTTTAAATAATTTTATTTTCATGAAATCTAATTAGAAATGTAGTTTTAAAATTTTTCGGACGATTACTTTTAAAATTATATCAAAAAACGTTGTTTTTTAGAAATAATGCGTTTTTCTTAAAAATCAAACTAAAACTGCAGAAACTTTTTTATTTCTTTATAAAAAAATGTAAATTTTGTTTAAATAATTTTATTTTCATGAAATCTAATTAGAAATGTAGTTTTAAAATTTTTCGGACGATTACTTTTAAAATTATATTAAAAAAACGTTATTTTTTAGAAATAATGCGTTTTTCTTAAAAATCAAACAAAAACTGCAGAAACTTTTTTATTTCTTTATAAAAAATTGTAAATTTTGTTTAAATAATTTTATTTTCATGAAATCTAATTAGAAATGTAGTTTTAAAATTTTTCGGTCGATTATTTTTAAAATTATACCAAAAAAACCTTTTTCTTAAAAATCACACAAAAACTGCAGAAACTTTTTTATTTCTTTATAAAAAAATGTAAATTTTGTTTAAATAATTTTATTTTTATGAAATCTAATTAGAAATGTAGTTTTAAAATTTTTCGGACGATTACTTTTAAAATTATATCAAAAAAACGATATTTTTTAGAAATAATGCGTTTTTCTTAAAAATCAAACTAAAACTGCAGAAACTTTTTTATTTTTTTATAAAAAAATGTAAATTTTGTTTAAATAATTTTATTTTCATGAAATCTAATTAGAAATGTAGTTTTAAAATTTTTCGGACGATTACTTTTAAAATTATATCAAAAAAACGTTATTTTTTAGAAATAATGCGTTTTTCTTAAAAATCAAACAAAAACTGCTGTAACTTTTTTATTTCTTTATAAAAAAATGTAAATTTTGTTTAAATAATTTTATTTTCATGAAATCTAATTAGAAATGTAGTTTTAAAATTTTTCGGTCGATTATTTTTAAAATTATACCAAAAAAACGTTTTTCTTAAAAATCAAACAAAAACTGCTGTAACTTTTTTATTTCTTAATAAAAAATTGTAAATTTTGTTTAAATAATTTTATTTTCATGAAATCTAATTAGAAATGTAGTTTTAAAATTTTTCGGTCAATTATTTTTAAAATTATACCAAAAAAACGTTTTTCTTAAAAATCACACAAAAACTGCAGAAACTTTTTTATTTCTTTATAAAAAAATGTAAATTTTGTTTAAATAATTTTATTTTCATGAAATCTAATTAGAAATGTAGTTTTAAAATTTTTCGGACGATTATTTTTAAAACTATACCAAAAAAACATTTTTCTTAAAAATCACACAAAAACTGCAGAAACTTTTTTATTTCTTTATAAAAAAATGTAAACTTTGTTTAAATAATTTTATTTTCCTGAAATCTAATTAGAAATGTAGTTTTAAAATTTTTCGGACGATTACTTTTAAAATTATATCAAAAAAACGTTATTTTTTAGAAATAATGCGTTTTTCTTAAAAATCAAACTAAAACTGCAGAAACTTTTTTATTTCTTTATAAAAAAATGTAAATTTTGTTTAAATAATTTTATTTTCATGAAATCTAATTAGAAATGTAGTTTTAAAATTTTTCGGACGATTACTTTTAAAATTATATCAAAAAAACGTTATTTTTTAGAAATAATGCGTTTTTCTTAAAAATCAAACTGCTGTAACTTTTTATTTCTTTATAAAAAAATGTAAATTTTGTTTAAATAATTTTATTTTCATGAAATCTAATTAGAAATGTAGTTTTAAAATTTTTCGGTCGATTATTTTTAAAATTATACCAAAAAAACGTTTTTCTTAAAAATCACACAAAAACTGCAGAAACTTTTTTATTTCTTTATAAAAAAATGTAAATTTTGTTTAAATAATTTTATTTTCATGAAATCTAATTAGAAATGTAGTTTTAAAATTTTTCGGACGATTACTTTTAAAATTATATCAAAAAAACGTTATTTTTTAGAAATAATGCGTTTTTCTTAAAAATCAAACAAAAACTGCTGTAACTTTTTTATTTCTTTATAAAAAAATGTAAATTTTGTTTAAATAATTTTATTTTCATGAAATCTAATTAGAAATGTAGTTTTAAAATTTTTCGGTCGATTATTTTTAAAATTATACCAAAAAAACGTTTTTCTTAAAAATCACACAAAAACTGCAGAAACTTTTTTATTTCTTTATAAAAAAATGTAAATTTTGTTTAAATAATATTATTTTCATGAAATCTAATTAGAAATGTAGTTTTAAAATTTTTCGGACGATTACTTTTAAAATTATATCAAAAAAACGTTATTTTTTAGAAATAATGCGTTTTTCTTAAAAATCAAACAAAAACTGCTGTAACTTTTTTATTTCTTTATAAAAAAATGTAAATTTTGTTTAAATAATATTATTTTCATAAAATCTAATTAGAAATGTAGTTTTAAAATTTTTCGGACGATTACTTTTAAAATTATATCAAAAAAACGTTATTTTTTAGAAATAATGCGTTTTTCTTAAAAATCAAACAAAAACTGCTGTAACTTTTTTATTTCTTTTTAAAAAAATGTAAATTTTGTTTAAATAATTTTATTTTCATGAAATCTAATTAGAAATGTAGTTTTAAAATTTTTCGGTCGATTATTTTTAAAATTATACCAAAAAAACGTTTTTCTTAAAAATCAAACAAAAACTGCTGTAACTTTTTTATTTCTTTATAAAAAAATGTAAATTTTGTTTAAATAATTTTATTTTCATGAAATCTAATTAGAAATGTAGTTTTAAAATTTTTCGGTCGATTATTTTTAAAATTATACCAAAAAAACGTTTTTCTTAAAAATCAAACAAAAACTGCTGTAACTTTTTTATTTCTTAATAAAAAACTGTAAATTTTGTTTAAATAATTTTATTTTCATGAAATCTAATAAGAAAAGTAGTTTTAAAATTTTTCGGACGATTATTTTTAAAATTATACCAAAAAAACGTTTTTCTTAAAAATCACACAAAAACTGCAGAAACTTTTTTATTTCTTTATAAAAAATTGTAAATTTTGTTTAAATAATTTTATTTTCATGAAATCTAATTAGATATGTAGTTTTAAAATTTTTCGGTCGATTATTTTTAAAATTATACCAAAAAAACGTTTTTCTTAAAAATCACACAAAAACTGCAGAAACTTTTTTATTTCTTTATAAAAAAATGTAAATTTTGTTTAAATAATTTTATTTTTATGAAATCTAATTAGAAATGTAGTTTTAAAATTTTTCGGACGATTACTTTTAAAATTATATCAAAAAAACGTTATTTTTTAGAAATAATGCGTTTTTCTTAAAAATCAAACTAAAACTGCAGAAACTTTTTTATTTCTTTATAAAAAAATGTAAATTTTGTTTAAATAATTTTATTTTCATGAAATCTAATTAGAAATGTAGTTTTAAAATTTTTCGGTCGATTATTTTTAAAATTATACCAAAAAAACGTTTTTCTTAAAAATCACACAAAAACTGCAGAAACTTTTTTATTTCTTTATAAAAAAATGTAAATTTTGTTTAAATAATTTTATTTTCATGAAATCTAATTAGAAATGTAGTTTTAAAATTTTTCGGACGATTACTTTTAAAATTATATCAAAAAAACGTTATTTTTTAGAAATAATGCGTTTTTCTTAAAAATCAAACAAAAACTGCTGTAACTTTTTTATTTCTTTATAAAAAAATGTAAATTTTGTTTAAATAATTTTATTTTCATGAAATCTAATTAGAAATGTAGTTTTAAAATTTTTCGGTCGATTATTTTTAAAATTATACCAAAAAAACGTTTTTCTTAAAAATCACACAAAAACTGCAGAAACTTTTTTATTTCTTTATAAAAAAATGTAAATTTTGTTTAAATAATATTATTTTCATGAAATCTAATTAGAAATGTAGTTTTAAAATTTTTCGGACGATTACTTTTAAAATTATATCAAAAAAACGTTATTTTTTAGAAATAATGCGTTTTTCTTAAAAATCAAACAAAAACTGCTGTAACTTTTTTATTTCTTTATAAAAAAATGTAAATTTTGTTTAAATAATTTTATTTTCATGAAATCTAATTAGAAAAGTAGTTTTAAAATTTTTCGGACGATTATTTTTAAAACTATACCAAAAAAACGTTTTTCTTAAAAATCACACAAAAACTGCAGAAACTTTTTTATTTCTTTATAAAAAATTGTAAATTTTGTTTAAATAATTTTATTTTCATGAAATCTAATTAGATATGTAGTTTTAAAATTTTTCGGTCGATTATTTTTAAAATTATACCAAAAAAACGTTTTTCTTAAAAATCACACAAAAACTGCAGAAACTTTTTTATTTCTTTATAAAAAAATGTAAATTTTGTTTAAATAATTTTATTTTTATGAAATCTAATTAGAAATGTAGTTTTAAAATTTTTCGGACGATTACTTTTAAAATTATATCAAAAAAACGTTATTTTTTAGAAATAATGCGTTTTTCTTAAAAATCAAACTAAAACTGCAGAAACTTTTTTATTTCTTTATAAAAAAATGTAAATTTTGTTTAAATAATTTTATTTTCATGAAATCTAATTAGAAATGTAGTTTTAAAATTTTTCGGTCGATTATTTTTAAAATTATACCAAAAAAACGTTTTTCTTAAAAATCACACAAAAACTGCAGAAACTTTTTTATTTCTTTATAAAAAAATGTAAATTTTGTTTAAATAATTTTATTTTCATGAAATCTAATTAGAAATGTAGTTTTAAAATTTTTCGGACGATTACTTTTAAAATTATATCAAAAAAACGTTATTTTTTAGAAATAATGCGTTTTTCTTAAAAATCAAACAAAAACTGCTGTAACTTTTTTATTTCTTTATAAAAAAATGTAAATTTTGTTTAAATAATTTTATTTTCATGAAATCTAATTAGAAATGTAGTTTTAAAATTTTTCGGTCGATTATTTTTAAAATTATACCAAAAAAACGTTTTTCTTAAAAATCACACAAAAACTGCAGAAACTTTTTTATTTCTTTATAAAAAAATGTAAATTTTGTTTAAATAATATTATTTTCATGAAATCTAATTAGAAATGTAGTTTTAAAATTTTTCGGACGATTACTTTTAAAATTATATCAAAAAAACGTTATTTTTTAGAAATAATGCGTTTTTCTTAAAAATCAAACAAAAACTGCTGTAACTTTTTTATTTCTTTATAAAAAAATGTAAATTTTGTTTAAATAATATTATTTTCATGAAATCTAATTAGAAATGTAGTTTTAAAATTTTTCGGACGATTACTTTTAAAATTATACCAAAAAAACGTTTTTCTTAAAAATCACACAAAAACTGCAGAAACTTTTTTATTTCTTTATAAAAAATTGTAAATTTTGTTTAAATAATTTTATTTTCATGAAATCTAATTAGAAATGTAGTTTTAAAATTTTTCGGTCGATTATTTTTAAAATTATACCAAAAAAACGTTTTTCTTAAAAATCACACAAAAACTGCAGAAACTTTTTTATTTCTTTATAAAAAAATGTAAATTTTGTTTAAATAATTTTATTTTCATGAAATCTAATTAGAAATGTAGTTTTAAAATTTTTCGGACGATTACTTTTAAAATTATATCAAAAAAACGTTATTTTTTAGAAATAATGCGTTTTTCTTAAAAATCAAACAAAAACTGCTGTAACTTTTTTATTTCTTTATAAAAAAATGTAAATTTTGTTTAAATAATTTTATTTTCATGAAATCTAATTAGAAATGTAGTTTTAAAATTTTTCGGACGATTATTTTTAAAATTATACCAAAAAAACGTTTTTCTTAAAAATCACACAAAAACTGCAGAAACTTTTTTATTTCTTTATAAAAAAATGTAAATTTTGTTTAAATAATATTATTTTCATGAAATCTAATTAGAAATGTAGTTTTAAAATTTTTCGGACGATTACTTTTAAAATTATACCAAAAAAACGTTTTTCTTAAAAATCACACAAAAACTGCAGAAACTTTTTTATTTCTTTATAAAAAAATGTAAATTTTGTTTAAATAATTTTATTTTCATGAAATCTAATTAGAAATGTAGTTTTAAAATTTTTCGGACGATTACTTTTAAAATTATATCAAAAAAACGTTATTTTTTAGAAATAATGCGTTTTTCTTAAAAATCAAACTAAAACTGCAGAAACTTTTTTATTTCTTTATAAAAAAATGTAAATTTTGTTTAAATAATTTTATTTTCATGAAATCTAATTAGAAATGTAGTTTTAAAATTTTTCGGTCGATTATTTTTAAAATTATACCAAAAAAACGCTTTTCTTAAAAATCACACAAAAACTGCAGAAACTTTTTTATTTCTTTATAAAAAAATGTAAATTTTGTTTAAATAATTTTATTTTCATGAAATCTAATTAGAAATGTAGTTTTAAAATTTTTCGGACGATTACTTTTAAAATTATATCAAAAAAACGTTATTTTTTAGAAATAATGCGTTTTTCTTAAAAATCAAACAAAAACTGCTGTAACTTTTTTATTTCTTTATAAAAAAATGTAAATTTTGTTTAAATAATTTTATTTTCATGAAATCTAATTAGAAATGTAGTTTTAAAATTTTTCGGTCGATTATTTTTAAAATTATACCAAAAAAACGTTTTTCTTAAAAATCACACAAAAACTGCAGAAACTTTTTTATTTCTTTATAAAAAAATGTAAATTTTGTTTAAATAATATTATTTTCATGAAATCTAATTAGAAATGTAGTTTTAAAATTTTTCGGACGATTACTTTTAAAATTATATCAAAAAAACGTTATTTTTTAGAAATAATGCGTTTTTCTTAAAAATCAAACTAAAACTGCAGAAACTTTTTTATTTCTTTATAAAAAAATGTAAATTTTGTTTAAATAATTTTATTTTCATGAAATCTAATTAGAAATGTAGTTTTAAAATTTTTCGGACGATTACTTTTAAAATTATATCAAAAAAACGTTATTTTTTAGAAATAATGCGTTTTTCTTAAAAATCAAACAAAAACTGCTGTAACTTTTTTATTTCTTTATAAAAAAATGTAAATTTTGTTTAAATAATTTTATTTTCATGAAATCTAATTAGAAATGTAGTTTTAAAATTTTTCGGTCGATTATTTTTAAAATTATACCAAAAAAACGTTTTTCTTAAAAATCACACAAAAACTGCAGAAACTTTTTTATTTCTTTATAAAAAAATGTAAATTTTGTTTAAATAATATTATTTTCATGAAATCTAATTAGAAATGTAGTTTTAAAATTTTTCGGACGATTACTTTTAAAATTATATCAAAAAAACGTTATTTTTTAGAAATAATGCGTTTTTCTTAAAAATCAAACAAAAACTGCTGTAACTTTTTTATTTCTTTATAAAAAAATGTAAATTTTGTTTAAATAATATTATTTTCATGAAATCTAATTAGAAATGTAGTTTTAAAATTTTTCGGACGATTACTTTATAATTATATCAAAAAAACGTTATTTTTTAGAAATAATGCGTTTTTCTTAAAAATCAAACAAAAACTGCTGTAACTTTTTTATTTCTTTATAAAAAAATGTAAATTTTGTTTAAATAATTTTATTTTCATGAAATCTAATTAGAAATGTAGTTTTAAAATTTTTCGGTCGATTATTTTTAAAATTATACCAAAAAAACGTTTTTCTTAAAAATCAAACAAAAACTGCTGTAACTTTTTTATTTCTTAATAAAAAACTGTAAATTTTGTTTAAATAATTTTATTTTCATGAAATCTAATTAGAAATGTAGTTTTAAAATTTTTCGGACGATTATTTTTAAAATTATACCAAAAAAACGTTTTTCTTAAAAATCACACAAAAACTGCAGAAACTTTTTTATTTCTTTATAAAAAATTGTAAATTTTATTTAAATAATTTTATTTTCATGAAATCTAATTAGAAATGTAGTTTTAAAATTTTTCGGTCGATTATTTTTAAAATTATACCAAAAAAACGTTTTTCTTAAAAATCACACAAAAACTGCAGAAACTTTTTTATTTCTATATAAAAAAATGTAAATTTTGTTTAAATAATTTTATTTTCATGAAATCTAATTAGAAATGTAGTTTTAAAATTTTTCGGACGATTACTTTTAAAATTATATCAAAAAAACGTTATTTTTTAGAAATAATGCGTTTTTCTTAAAAATCAAACTAAAACTGCAGAAACTTTTTTATTTCTTTATAAAAAAATGTAAATTTTGTTTAAATAATTTTATTTTCATGAAATCTAATTAGAAATGTAGTTTTAAAATTTTTCGGACGATTACTTTTAAAATTATATCAAAAAAACGTTATTTTTTAGAAATAATGCGTTTTTCTTAAAAATCAAACAAAAACTGCTGTAACTTTTTTATTTCTTTATAAAAAAATGTAAATTTTGTTTAAATAATATTATTTTCATGAAATCTAATTAGAAATGTAGTTTTAAAACTTTTCGGACGATTACTTTTAAAATTATATCAAAAAAACGTTATTTTTTAGAAATAATGCGTTTTTCTTAAAAATCAAACAAAAACTGCTGTAACTTTTTTATTTCTTTATAAAAAAATGTAAATTTTGTTTAAATAATTTTATTTTCATGAAATCTAATTGGAAATGTAGTTTTAAAATTTTTCGGTCGATTATTTTTAAAATTATACCAAAAAAACGTTTTTCTTAAAAATCAAACAAAAACTGCTGTAACTTTTTTATTTCTTAATAAAAAACTGTAAATTTTGCTTAAATAATTTTATTTTCATGAAATCTAATTAGAAATGTAGTTTTAAAATTTTTCGGACGATTATTTTTAAAATTATACCAAAAAAACGTTTTTCTTAAAAATCACACAAAAACTGCAGAAACTTTTTTATTTCTTTATAAAAAATTGTAAATTTTGTTTAAATAATTTTATTTTCATGAAATCTAATTAGAAATGTAGTTTTAAAATTTTTCGGTCGATTATTTTTAAAATTATACCAAAAAAACGTTTTTCTTAAAAATCAAACAAAAACTGCAGAAACTTTTTTATTTCTTTATAAAAAAATGTAAATTTTGTTTAAATAATTTTATTTTCATGAAATCTAATTAGAAATGTAGTTTTAAAATTTTTCGGACGATTACTTTTAAAATTATATCAAAAAAACGTTATTTTTTAGAAATAATGCGTTTTTCTTAAAAATCAAACTAAAACTGCAGAAACTTTTTTATTTCTTTATAAAAAAATGTAAATTTTGTTTAAATAATTTTATTTTCATGAAATCTAATTAGAAATGTAGTTTTAAAATTTTTCGGTCGATTATTTTTAAAATTATACCAAAAAAACCTTTTGCTTAAAAATCACACAAAAACTGCAGAAACTTTTTTATTTCTTTATAAAAAAATGTAAATTTTGTTTAAATAATTTTATTTTCATGAAATCTAATTAGAAATGTAGTTTTAAAATTTTTCGGACGATTACTTTTAAAATTATATCAAAAAAACGTTATTTTTTAGAAATAATGCGTTTTTCTTAAAAATCAAACAAAAACTGCTGTAACTTTTTTATTTCTTTATAAAAAAATGTAAATTTTGTTTAAATAATTTTATTTTCATGAAATCTAATTAGAAATGTAGTTTTAAAATTTTTCGTTCGATTATTTTTAAAATTATACCAAAAAAAACGTTTTTCTTAAAAATCACACAAAAACTGCAGAAACTTTTTTATTTCTTTATAAAAAAATGTAAATTTTGTTTAAATAATATTATTTTCATGAAATCTAATTATAAATGTAGTTTTAAAATTTTTCGGACGATTACTTTTAAAATTATATCAAAAAAACGTTATTTTTTAGAAATAATGCGTTTTTCTTAAAAATCAAACAAAAACTGCAGAAACTTTTTTATTTCTATATAAAAAAATGTAAATTTTGTTTAAATAATATAATTTTCATGAAATCTAATTATAAATGTAGTTTTAAAATTTTTCGGACGATTACTTTTAAAATTATATCAAAAAAACGTTATTTTTTAGAAATAATGCGTTTTTCTTAAAAATCAAACAAAAACTGCTGTAACTTTTTTATTTCTTTATAAAAAAATGTAAATTTTGTTTAAATAATATTATTTTCATGAAATCTAATTAGAAATGTAGTTTTAAAATTTTTCGGTCGATTATTTTTAAAATTATACCAAAAAAACCTTTTTCTTAAAAATCACACAAAAACTGCAGAAACTTTTTTATTTCTTTATAAAAAAATGTAAATTTTGTTTAAATAATTTTATTTTCATGAAATCTAATTAGAAATGTAGTTTTAAAATTTTTCGGTCGATTATTTTTAAAATTATACCAAAAAAACGTTTTTCTTAAAAATCAAACAAAAACTGCTGTAACTTTTTTATTTCTTTATAAAAAATGTAAATTTTGTTTAAATAATTTTATTTTCATGAAATCTAATTAGAAATGTAGTTTTAAAATTTTTCGGACGATTATTTTTAAAATTATACCAAAAAAACGTTTTTCTTAAAAATCACACAAAAACTGCAGAAACTTTTTTATTTCTTTATAAAAAATTGTAAATTTTGTTTAAATAATTTTATTTTCATGAAATCTAATTAGAAATGTAGTTTTAAAATTTTTCGGTCGATTATTTTTAAAATTATACCAAAAAAACGTTTTTCTTAAAAATCACTCAAAAACTGCAGAAACTTTTTTATTTCTTTATAAAAAAATGTAAATTTTGTTTAAATAATTTTATTTTCATGAAATCTAATTAGAAATGTAGTTTTAAAATTTTTCGGACGATTACTTTTAAAATTATATCAAAAAAACGTTATTTTTTAGAAATAATGCGTTTTTCTTAAAAATCAAACTAAAACTGCAGAAACTTTTTTATTTCTTTATAAAAAAATGTAAATTTTGTTTAAATAATTTTATTTTCATGCAATCTAATTAGAAATGTAGTTTTAAAATTTTTCAGACGATTACTTTTAAAATTATATCAAAAAAACGTTATTTTTTAGTAATAATGCGTTTTTCTTAAAAATCAAACAAAAACTGCTGTAACTTTTTTATTTCTTTATAAAAAAATGTAAATTTTGTTTAAATAATTTTATTTTAATGAAATCTAATTAGAAATGTAGTTTTAAAATTTTTCGGTCGATTATTTTTAAAATTATACCAAAAAAACGTTTTTCTTAAAAATCACACAAAAACTGCAGAAACTTTTTTATTTCTTTATAAAAAAATGTAAATTTTGTTTAAATAATATTATTTTCATGAAATCTAATTAGAAATGTAGTTTTAAAATTTTTCGGACGATTACTTTTAAAATTATATCAAAAAAACGTTATTTTTTAGAAATAATGCGTTTTTCTTAAAAATCAAACAAAAACTGCTGTAACTTTTTTATTTCTTTATAAAAAAATGTAAATTTTGTTTAAATAATATTATTTTCATGAAATCTAATTAGAAATGTAGTTTTAAAATTTTTCGGACGATTACTTTTAAAATTATACCAAAAAAACGTTTTTCTTAAAAATCACACAAAAACTGCAGAAACTTTTTTATTTCTTTATAAAAAATTGTAAATTTTGTTTAAATAATTTTATTTTCATGAAATCTAATTAGAAATGTAGTTTTAAAATTTTTCGGTCGATTATTTTTAAAATTATACCAAAAAAACGTTTTTCTTAAAAATCACACAAAAACTGCAGAAACTTTTTTATTTCTTTATAAAAAAATGTAAATTTTGTTTAAATAATTTTATTTTCATGAAATCTAATTAGAAATGTAGTTTTAAAATTTTTCGGACGATTACTTTTAAAATTATATCAAAAAAACGTTATTTTTTAGAAATAATGCGTTTTTCTTAAAAATCAAACAAAAACTGCTGTAACTTTTTTATTTCTTTATAAAAAAATGTAAATTTTGTTTAAATAATATTATTTTCATGAAATCTAATTAGAAATGTAGTTTTAAAATTTTTCGGTCGATTATTTTTAAAATTATACCAAAAAAACGTTTTTCTTAAAAATCACACAAAAACTGCAGAAACTTTTTTATTTCTTTATAAAAAAATGTAAATTTTGTTTAAATAATTTTATTTTCATGAAATCTAATTAGAAATGTAGTTTTAAAATTTTTCGGACGATTACTTTTAAAATTATATCAAAAAAACGTTATTTTTTAGAAATAATGCGTTTTTCTTAAAAATCAAACAAAAACTGCTGTAACTTTTTTATTTCTTTATAAAAAAATGTAAATTTTGTTTAAATAATTTTATTTTCATGAAATCTAATTAGAAATGTAGTTTTAAAATTTTTCGGTCGATTATTTTTAAAATTATACCAAAAAAACGTTTTTCTTAAAAATCACACAAAAACTGCAGAAACTTTTTTATTTCTTTATAAAAAAATGTAAATTTTGTTTAAATAATATTATTTTCATGAAATCTAATTAGAAATGTAGTTTTAAAATTTTTCGGACGATTACTTTTAAAATTATATCAAAAAAACGTTATTTTTTAGAAATAATGCGTTTTTCTTAAAAATCAAACTAAAACTGCAGAAACTTTTTTATTTCTTTATAAAAAAATGTAAATTTTGTTTAAATAATTTTATTTTCATGAAATCTAATTAGAAATGTAGTTTTAAAATTTTTCGGACGATTACTTTTAAAATTATATCAAAAAAACGTTATTTTTTAGAAATAATGCGTTTTTCTTAAAAATCAAACAAAAACTGCTGTAACTTTTTTATTTCTTTATAAAAAAATGTAAATTTTGTTTAAATAATTTTATTTTCATGAAATCTAATTAGAAATGTAGTTTTAAAATTTTTCGGTCGATTATTTTTAAAATTATACCAAAAAAACGTTTTTCTTAAAAATCACACAAAAACTGCAGAAACTTTTTTATTTCTTTATAAAAAAATGTAAATTTTGTTTAAATAATATTATTTTCATGAAATCTAATTAGAAATGTAGTTTTAAAATTTTTCGGACGATTAGTTTTAAAATTATATCAAAAAAACGTTATTTTTTAGAAATAAAGCGTTTTTCTTAAAAATCAAACAAAAACTGCTGTAACTTTTTTATTAATTTATAAAAAAATGTAAATTTTGTTTAAATAATATTATTTTCATGAAATCTAATTAGAAATGTAGTTTTAAAATTTTTCGGACGATTACTTTTAAAATTATATCAAAAAAACGTTATTTTTTAGAAATAATGCGTTTTTCTTAAAAATCAAACAAAAACTGCTGTAACTTTTTTATTTCTTTATAAAAAAATGTAAATTTTGTTTAAATAATTTTATTTTCATGAAATCTAATTAGAAATGTAGTTTTAAAATTTTTCGGTCGATTATTTTTAAAATTATACCAAAAAAACGTTTTTCTTAAAAATCAAACAAAAACTGCTGTAACTTTTTTATTTCTTAATAAAAAACTGTAAATTTTGTTTAAATAATTTTATTTTCATGAAATCTAATTAGAAATGTAGTTTTATAATTTTTCGGACGATTATTTTTAAAATTATACCAAAAAAACGTTTTTCTTAAAAATCACACAAAAACTGCAGAAACTTTTTTATTTCTTTATAAAAAATTGTAAATTTTGTTTAAATAATTTTATTTTCATGAAATCTAATTAGAAATGTAGTTTTAAAATTTTTCGGACGATTACTTTTAAAATTATATCAAAAAAACGTTATTTTTTAGAAATAATGCGTTTTTCTTAAAAATCAAACTAAAACTGCAGAAACTTTTTTATTTCTTTATAAAAAAATGTAAATTTTGTTTAAATAATTTTATTTTCATGAAATCTAATTAGAAATGTAGTTTTAAAATTTTTCGGACGATTACTTTTAAAATTATATCAAAAAAACGTTATTTTTTAGAAATAATGCGTTTTTCTTAAAAATCAAACAAAAACTGCTGTAACTTTTTTATTTCTTTATAAAAAAATGTAAATTTTGTTTAAATAATATTATTTTCATGAAATCTAATTAGAAATGTAGTTTTAAAATTTTTCGGACGATTACTTTTAAAATTATATCAAAAAAACTTTATTTTTTAGAAATAATGCGTTTTTCTTAAAAATCAAACAAAAACTGCTGTAACTTTTTTATTTCTTTATAAAAAAATGTAAATTTTGTTTAAATAATTTTATTTTCATGAAATCTAATTGGAAATGTAGTTTTAAAATTTTTCGGTCGATTATTTTTAAAATTATACCAAAAAAACGTTTTTCTTAAAAATCAAACAAAAACTGCTGTAACTTTTTTATTTCTTAATAAAAAACTGTAAATTTTGCTTAAATAATTTTATTTTCATGAAATCTAATTAGAAATGTAGTTTTAAAATTTTTTGGACGATTATTTTTAAAATTATACCAAAAAAACGTTTTTCTTAAAAATCACACAAAAACTGCAGAAACTTTTTTATTTCTTTATAAAAAATTGTAAATTTTGTTTAGATAATTTTATTTTCATAAAATCTAATTAGAAATGTAGTTTTAAAATTTTTCGGTCGATTATTTTTAAGATTATACCAAAAAAACGTTTTTCTTAAAAATCAAACAAAAACTGCAGAAACTTTTTTATTTCTTTATAAAAAAATGTAAATTTTGTTTAAATAATTTTATTTTCATGAAATCTAATTAGAAATGTAGTTTTAAAATTTTTCGGACGATTACTTTTAAAATTATATCAAAAAAACGTTATTTTTTAGAAATAATGCGTTTTTCTTAAAAATCAAACTAAAACTGCAGAAACTTTTTTATTTCTTTATAAAAAAATGTAAATTTTGTTTAAATAATTTTATTTTCATGAAATCTAATTAGAAATGTAGTTTTAAAATTTTTCGGTCGATTATTTTTAAAATTATACCAAAAAAACCTTTTGCTTAAAAATCACACAAAAACTGCAGAAACTTTTTTATTTCTTTATAAAAAAATGTAAATTTTGTTTAAATAATTTTATTTTCATGAAATCTAATTAGAAATGTAGTTTTAAAATTTTTCGGACGATTACTTTTAAAATTATATCAAAAAAACGTTATTTTTTAGAAATAATGCGTTTTTCTTAAAAATCAAACAAAAACTGCTGTAACTTTTTTATTTCTTTATAAAAAAATGTAAATTTTGTTTAAATAATTTTATTTTCATGAAATCTAATTAGAAATGTAGTTTTAAAATTTTTCGGTCGATTATTTTTAAAATTATACCAAAAAAAACGTTTTTCTTAAAAATCACACAAAAACTGCAGAAACTTTTTTATTTCTTTATAAAAAAATGTAAATTTTGTTTAAATAATATTATTTTCATGAAATCTAATTATAAATGTAGTTTTAAAATTTTTCGGACGATTACTTTTAAAATTATATCAAAAAAACGTTATTTTTTAGAAATAATGCGTTTTTCTTAAAAATCAAACAAAAACTGCAGAAACTTTTTTATTTCTTTATAAAAAAATGTAAATTTTGTTTAAATAATATTATTTTCATGAAATCTAATTATAAATGTAGTTTTAAAATTTTTCGGACGATTACTTTTAAAATTATATCAAAAAAACGTTATTTTTTAGAAATAATGCGTTTTTCTTAAAAATCAAACAAAAACTGCTGTAACTTTTTTATTTCTTTATAAAAAAATGTAAATTTTGTTTAAATAATTTTATTTTCATGAAATCTATTTAGAAATGTAGTTTTAAAATTTTTCGTTCGATTATTTTTAAAATTATACCAAAAAAACGTTTTTCTTAAAAATCAAACAAAAACTGCTGTAACTTTTTTATTTCTTTATAAAAAAATGTAAATTTTGTTTAAATAATATTATTTTCATGAAATCTAATTAGAAATGTAGTTTTAAAATTTTTCGGTCGATTATTTTTAAAATTATACCAAAAAAACCTTTTTCTTAAAAATCACACAAAAACTGCAGAAACTTTTTTATTTCTTTATAAAAAAATGTAAATTTTGTTTAAATAATTTTATTTTCATGAAATCTAATTAGAAATGTAGTTTTAAAATTTTTCGGTCGATTATTTTTAAAATTATACCAAAAAAACGTTTTTCTTAAAAATCAAACAAAAACTGCTGTAACTTTTTTATTTCTTTATAAAAAATGTAAATTTTGTTTAAATAATTTTATTTTCATGAAATCTAATTAGAAATGTAGTTTTAAAATTTTTCGGACGATTATTTTTAAAATTATACCAAAAAAACGTTTTTCTTAAAAATCACACAAAAACTGCAGAAACTTTTTTATTTCTTTATAAAAAATTGTAAATTTTGTTTAAATAATTTTATTTTCATGAAATCTAATTAGAAATGTAGTTTTAAAATTTTTCGGTCGATTATTTTTAAAATTATACCAAAAAAACGTTTTTCTTAAAAATCACTCAAAAACTGCAGAAACTTTTTTATTTCTTTATAAAAAAATGTAAATTTTGTTTAAATAATTTTATTTTCATGAAATCTAATTAGAAATGTAGTTTTAAAATTTTTCGGACGATTACTTTTAAAATTATATTAAAAAAACGTTATTTTTTAGAAATAATGCGTTTTTCTTAAAAATCAAACTAAAACTGCAGAAACTTTTTTATTTCTTTATAAAAAAATGTAAATTTTGTTTAAATAATTTTATTTTCATGCAATCTAATTAGAAATGTAGTTTTAAAATTTTTCAGACGATTACTTTTAAAATTATATCAAAAAAACGTTATTTTTTAGTAATAATGCGTTTTTCTTAAAAATCAAACAAAAACTGCTGTAACTTTTTTATTTCTTTATAAAAAAATGTAAATTTTGTTTAAATAATTTTATTTTCATGAAATCTAATTAGAAATGTAGTTTTAAAATTTTTCGGTCGATTATTTTTAAAATTATACCAAAAAAACGTTTTTCTTAAAAATCACACAAAAACTGCAGAAACTTTTTTATTTCTTTATAAAAAAATGTAAATTTTGTTTAAATAATTTTATTTTCATGAAATCTAATTAGAAATGTAGTTTTAAAATTTTTCGGACGATTACTTTTAAAATTATATCAAAAAAACGTTATTTTTTAGAAATAATGCGTTTTTCTTAAAAATCAAACAAAAACTGCTGTAACTTTTTTATTTCTTTATAAAAAAATGTAAATTTTGTTTAAATAATTTTATTTTCATGAAATCTAATTAGAAATGTAGTTTTAAAAATTATCGGTCGATTATTTTTAAAATTATACCAAAAAAACGTTTTTCTTAAAAATCAAACAAAAACTGCTGTAACTTTTTTATTTCTTAATAAAAAACTGTAAATTTTGTTTAAATAATTTTACTTTCATGAAATCTAATTAGAAATGTAGTTTTAAAATTTTTCGGTCGATTATTTTTAAAATTATACCAAAAAAACGTTTTTCTTAAAAATCACACAAAAACTGCAGAAACTTTTTTATTTCTTTATAAAAAAATGTAAATTTTGTTTAAATAATTTTATTTTCATGAAATCTAATTAGAAATGTAGTTTTAAAATTTTTCGGTCGATTATTTTTAAAATTATACCAAAAAAAACGTTTTTCTTAAAAATCACACAAAAACTGCAGAAACTTTTTTATTTCTTTATAAAAAAATGTAAATTTTGTTTAAATAATATTATTTTCATGAAATCTAATTATAAATGTAGTTTTAAAATTTTTCGGACGATTACTTTTAAAATTATATCAAAAAAACGTTATTTTTTAGAAATAATGCGTTTTTCTTAAAAATCAAACAAAAACTGCAGAAACTTTTTTATTTCTTTATAAAAAAATGTAAATTTTGTTTAAATAATATTATTTTCATGAAATCTAATTATAAATGTAGTTTTAAAATTTTTCGGACGATTACTTTTAAAATTATATCAAAAAAACGTTATTTTTTAGAAATAATGCGTTTTTCTTAAAAATCAAACAAAAACTGCTGTAACTTTTTTATTTCTTTATAAAAAAATGTAAATTTTGTTTAAATAATTTTATTTTCATGAAATCTATTTAGAAATGTAGTTTTAAAATTTTTCGTTCGATTATTTTTAAAATTATACCAAAAAAACGTTTTTCTTAAAAATCAAACAAAAACTGCTGTAACTTTTTTATTTCTTTATAAAAAAATGTAAATTTTGTTTAAATAATATTATTTTCATGAAATCTAATTAGAAATGTAGTTTTAAAATTTTTCGGTCGATTATTTTTAAAATTATACCAAAAAAACCTTTTTCTTAAAAATCACACAAAAACTGCAGAAACTTTTTTATTTCTTTATAAAAAAATGTAAATTTTGTTTAAATAATTTTATTTTCATGAAATCTAATTAGAAATGTAGTTTTAAAATTTTTCGGTCGATTATTTTTAAAATTATACCAAAAAAACGTTTTTCTTAAAAATCAAACAAAAACTGCTGTAACTTTTTTATTTCTTTATAAAAAATGTAAATTTTGTTTAAATAATTTTATTTTCATGAAATCTAATTAGAAATGTAGTTTTAAAATTTTTCGGACGATTATTTTTAAAATTATACCAAAAAAACGTTTTTCTTAAAAATCACACAAAAACTGCAGAAACTTTTTTATTTCTTTATAAAAAATTGTAAATTTTGTTTAAATAATTTTATTTTCATGAAATCTAATTAGAAATGTAGTTTTAAAATTTTTCGGTCGATTATTTTTAAAATTATACCAAAAAAACGTTTTTCTTAAAAATCACTCAAAAACTGCAGAAACTTTTTTATTTCTTTATAAAAAAATGTAAATTTTGTTTAAATAATTTTATTTTCATGAAATCTAATTAGAAATGTAGTTTTAAAATTTTTCGGACGATTACTTTTAAAATTATATTAAAAAAACGTTATTTTTTAGAAATAATGCGTTTTTCTTAAAAATCAAACTAAAACTGCAGAAACTTTTTTATTTCTTTATAAAAAAATGTAAATTTTGTTTAAATAATTTTATTTTCATGCAATCTAATTAGAAATGTAGTTTTAAAATTTTTCAGACGATTACTTTTAAAATTATATCAAAAAAACGTTATTTTTTAGTAATAATGCGTTTTTCTTAAAAATCAAACAAAAACTGCTGTAACTTTTTTATTTCTTTATAAAAAAATGTAAATTTTGTTTAAATAATTTTATTTTCATGAAATCTAATTAGAAATGTAGTTTTAAAATTTTTCGGTCGATTATTTTTAAAATTATACCAAAAAAACGTTTTTCTTAAAAATCACACAAAAACTGCAGAAACTTTTTTATTTCTTTATAAAAAAATGTAAATTTTGTTTAAATAATTTTATTTTCATGAAATCTAATTAGAAATGTAGTTTTAAAATTTTTCGGACGATTACTTTTAAAATTATATCAAAAAAACGTTATTTTTTAGAAATAATGCGTTTTTCTTAAAAATCAAACAAAAACTGCTGTAACTTTTTTATTTCTTTATAAAAAAATGTAAATTTTGTTTAAATAATTTTATTTTCATGAAATCTAATTAGAAATGTAGTTTTAAAAATTATCGGTCCATTATTTTTAAAATTATACCAAAAAAACGTTTTTCTTAAAAATCAAACAAAAACTGCTGTAACTTTTTTATTTCTTAATAAAAAACTGTAAATTTTGTTTAAATAATTTTACTTTCATGAAATCTAATTAGAAATGTAGTTTTAAAATTTTTCGGTCGATTATTTTTAAAATTATACCAAAAAAACGTTTTTCTTAAAAATCACACAAAAACTGCAGAAACTTTTTTATTTCTTTATAAAAAAATGTAAATTTTGTTTAAATAATTTTATTTTCATGAAATCTAATTAGAAATGTAGTTTTAAAATTTTTCGGACGATTACTTTTAAAATTATATCAAAAAAACGTTATTTTTTAGAAATAATGCGTTTTTCTTAAAAATCAAACAAAAACTGCTGTAACTTTTTTATTTCTTTATAAAAAAATGTAAATTTTGTTTAAATAATTTTATTTTCATGAAATCTAATTAGAAATGTAGTTTTAAAATTTTTCGGTCGATTATTTTTAAAATTATACCAAAAAAACGTTTTTCTTAAAAATCACACAAAAACTGCAGAAACTTTTTTATTTCTTTATAAAAAAATGTAAATTTTGTTTAAATAATATTATTTTCATGAAATCTAATTAGAAATGTAGTTTTAAAATTTTTCGGACGATTACTTTTAAAATTATATCAAAAAAACGTTATTTTTTAGAAATAATGCGTTTTTCTTAAAAATCAAACAAAAACTGCTGTAACTTTTTTATTTCTTTATAAAAAAATGTAAATTTTGTTTAAATAATATTATTTTCATGAAATCTAATTAGAAATGTAGTTTTAAAATTTTTCGGACGATTACTTTTAAAATTATATCAAAAAAACGTTATTTTTTAGAAATAATGCGTTTTTCTTAAAAATCAAACAAAAACTGCTGTAACTTTTTTATTTCTTTTTAAAAAAATGTAAATTTTGTTTAAATAATTTTATTTTCATGAAATCTAATTAGAAATGTAGTTTTAAAATTTTTCGGTCGATTATTTTTAAAATTATACCAAAAAAACGTTTTTCTTAAAAATCAAACAAAAACTGCTGTAACTTTTTTATTTCTTAATAAAAAACTGTAAATTTTGTTTAAATAATTTTATTTTCATGAAATCTAATTAGAAATGTAGTTTTAAAATTTTTCGGACGATTATTTTTAAAATTATACCAAAAAAACGTTTTTCTTAAAAATCACACAAAAACTGCAGAAACTTTTTTATTTCTTTATAAAAAATTGTAAATTTTGTTTAAATTATTTTATTTTCATGAAATCTAATTAGAAATGTAGTTTTAAAATTTTTCGGTCTATTATTTTTAAAATTATACCAAAAAAACGTTTTTCTTAAAAATCACACAAAAACTGCAGAAACTTTTTTATTTCTTTATAAAAAAATGTAAATTTTGTTTAAATAATTTTATTTTCATGAAATCTAATTAGAAATGTAGTTTTAAAATTTTTCGGACGATTACTTTTAAAATTATATCAAAAAAACGTTGTTTTTTAGAAATAATGCGTTTTTCTTAAAAATCAAACTAAAACTGCAGAAACTTTTTTATTTCTTTATAAAAAAATGTAAATTTTGTTTAAATAATTTTATTTTCATGAAATCTAATTAGAAATGTAGTTTTAAAATTTTTCGGACGATTACTTTTAAAATAATATTAAAAAAACGTTATTTTTTAGAAATAATGCGTTTTTCTTAAAAATCAAACAAAAACTGCAGAAACTTTTTTATTTCTTTATAAAAAATTGTAAATTTTGTTTAAATAATTTTATTTTCATGAAATCTAATTAGAAATGTAGTTTTAAAATTTTTCGGTCGATTATTTTTAAAATTATACCAAAAAAACGTTTTTCTTAAAAATCACACAAAAACTGCAGAAACTTTTTTATTTCTTTATAAAAAAATGTAAATTTTGTTTAAATAATTTTATTTTTATGAAATCTAATTAGAAATGTAGTTTTAAAATTTTTCGGACGTTTACTTTTAAAATTATATCAAAAAAACGTTATTTTTTAGAAATAATGCGTTTTTCTTAAAAATCAAACTAAAACTGCAGAAACTTTTTTATTTCTTTATAAAAAAATGTAAATTTTGTTTAAATAATTTTATTTTCATGAAATCTAATTAGAAATGTAGTTTTAAAATTTTTCGGACAATTACTTTTAAAATTATATCAAAAAAACGTTATTTTTTAGAAATAATGCGTTTTTCTTAAAAATCAAACAAAAACTGCTGTAACTTTTTTATTTCTTTATAAAAAAATGTAAATTTTGTTTAAATAATTTTATTTTCATGAAATCTAATTAGAAATGTAGTTTTAAAATTTTTCGGTCGATTATTTTTAAAATTATACCAAAAAAACGTTTTTCTTAAAAATCAAACAAAAACTGCTGTAACTTTTTTATTTCTTAATAAAAAATTGTAAATTTTGTTTAAATAATTTTATTTTCATGAAATCTAATTAGAAATGTAGTTTTAAAATTTTTCGGTCAATTATTTTTAAAATTATACCAAAAAAACATTTTTCTTAAAAATCACACAAAAACTGCAGAAACTTTTTTATTTCTTTATAAAAAATTGTAAATTTTGTTTAAATAATTTTATTTTCATGAAATCTAATTAGAAATGTAGTTTTAAAATTTTTCGGTTGATTATTTTTAAAATTATACCAAAAAAACGTTTTTCTTAAAAATCACACAAAAACTGCAGAAACTTTTTTATTTCTTTATAAAAAAATGTAAATTTTGTTTAAATAATTTTATTTTCATGAAATCTAATTAGAAATGTAGTTTTAAAATTTTTCGGACGATTACTTTTAAAATTATATCAAAAAAACGTTGTTTTTTAGAAATAATGCGTTTTTCTTAAAAATCAAACTAAAACTGCAGAAACTTTTTTTTTTCTTTATAAAAAAATGTAAATTTTGTTTAAATAATTTTATTTTCATGAAATCTAATTAGAAATGTAGTTTTAAAATTTTTCGGACGATTATTTTTAAAATTATACCAAAAAAACGTTTTTCTTAAAAATCACACAAAAACTGCAGAAACTTTTTTATTTCTTTATAAAAAATTGTAAATTTTGTTTAAATAATTTTATTTTCATGAAATCTAATTAGAAATGTAGTTTTAAAATTTTTCGGTCGATTATTTTTAAAATTATACCAAAAAAACGTTTTTCTTAAAAATCACACAAAAACTGCAGAAACTTTTTTATTTCTTTATAAAAAAATGTAAATTTTGTTTAAATAATTTTATTTTCATGAAATCTAATTAGAAATGTAGTTTTAAAATTTTTCGGACGATTATTTTTAAAACTATACCAAAAAAACGTTTTTCTTAAAAATCACACAAAAACTGCAGAAACTTTTTTATTTCTTTATAAAAAATTGTAAATTTTGTTTAAATAATTTTATTTTCATGAAATCTAATTAGAAATGTAGTTTTAAAATTTTTCGGTTGATTATTTTTAAAATTATACCAAAAAAACGTTTTTCTTAAAAATCACACAAAAACTGCAGAAACTTTTTTATTTCTTTATAAAAAAATGTAAACTTTGTTTAAATAATTTTATTTTCCTGAAATCTAATTAGAAATGTAGTTTTAAAATTTTTCGGACGATTACTTTTAAAATTATATCAAAAAAACGTTATTTTTTAGAAATAATGCGTTTTTCTTAAAAATCAAACTAAAACTGCAGAAACTTTTTTATTTCTTTATAAAAAAATGTAAATTTTGTTTAAATAATTTTATTTTCATGAAATCTAATTAGAAATGTAGTTTTAAAATTTTTCGGACGATTATTTTTAAAACTATACCAAAAAAACGTTTTTCTTAAAAATCACACAAAAACTGCAGAAACTTTTTTATTTCTTTATAAAAAAATGTAAATTTTGTTTAAATAATTTTATTTTCATGAAATCTAATTAGAAATGTAGTTTTAAAATTTTTCGGACGATTACTTTTAAAATTATATCAAAAAAACGTTGTTTTTTAGAAATAATGCGTTTTTCTTAAAAATCAAACTAAAACTGCAGAAACTTTTTTTTTTCTTTATAAAAAAATGTAAATTTTGTTTAAATAATTTTATTTTCATGAAATCTAATTAGAAATGTAGTTTTAAAATTTTTCGGACGATTATTTTTAAAATTATACCAAAAAAACGTTTTTCTTAAAAATCACACAAAAACTGCAGAAACTTTTTTATTTCTTTATAAAAAATTGTAAATTTTGTTTAAATAATTTTATTTTCATGAAATCTAATTAGAAATGTAGTTTTAAAATTTTTCGGTCGATTATTTTTAAAATTATACCAAAAAAACGTTTTTCTTAAAAATCACACAAAAACTGCAGAAACTTTTTTATTTCTTTATAAAAAAATGTAAATTTTGTTTAAATAATTTTATTTTCATGAAATCTAATTAGAAATGTAGTTTTAAAATTTTTCGGACGATTACTTTTAAAATTATATCAAAAAAACGTTATTTTTTAGAAATAATGCGTTTTTCTTAAAAATCAAACAAAAACTGCTGTAACTTTTTTATTTCTTTATAAAAAAATGTAAATTTTGTTTAAATAATTTTATTTTCATGAAATCTAATTAGAAATGTAGTTTTAAAATTTTTCGGTCGATTATTTTTAAAATTATACCAAAAAAACGTTTTTCTTAAAAATCAAACAAAAACTGCTGTAACTTTTTTATTTCTTAATAAAAAATTGTAAATTTTGTTTAAATAATTTTATTTTCATGAAATCTAATTAGAAATGAAGTTTTAAAATTTTTCGGTCAATTATTTTTAAAATTATACCAAAAAAACATTTTTCTTAAAAATCACACAAAAACTGCAGAAACTTTTTTATTTCTTTATAAAAAAATGTAAATTTTGTTTAAATAATTTTATTTTTATGAAATCTAATTAGAAATGTAGTTTTAAAATTTTTCGGACGATTACTTTTAAAATTATATCAAAAAAACGTTAATTTTTAGAAATAATGCGTTTTTCTTAAAAATCAAACTAAAACTGCAGAAACTTTTTTATTTCTTTATAAAAAAATGTAAATTTTGTTTAAATAATTTTATTTTCATGAAATCTAATTAGAAATGTAGTTTTAAAATTTTTCGGACGATTACTTTTAAAATTATATCAAAAAAACGTTATTTTTTAGAAATAATGCGTTTTTCTTAAAAATCAAACAAAAACTGCTGTAACTTTTTTATTTCTTTATAAAAAAATGTAAATTTTGTTTAAATAATTTTATTTTCATGAAATCTAATTAGAAATGTAGTTTTAAAATTTTTCGGTCGATTATTTTTAAAATTATACCAAAAAAACGTTTTTCTTAAAAGTCAAACAAAAACTGCTGTAACTTTTTTATTTCTTAATAAAAAATTGTAAATTTTATTTAAATAATTTTATTTTCATGAAATCTAATTAGAAATGTAGTTTTAAAATTTTTCAGTCAATTATTTTTAAAATTATACCAAAAAAACATTTTTCTTAAAAATCACACAAAAACTGCAGAAACTTTTTTATTTCTTTATAAAAAAATGTAAATTTTGTTTAAATAATTTTATTTTCATGAAATCTAATTAGAAATGTAGTTTTAAAATTTTTCGGACGATTACTTTTAAAATTATATCAAAAAAACGTTGTTTTTTAGAAATAATGCGTTTTTCTTAAAAATCAAACTAAAACTGCAGAAACTTTTTTTTTTCTTTATAAAAAAATGTAAATTTTGTTTAAATAATTTTATTTTCATGAAATCTAATTAGAAATGTAGTTTTAAAATTTTTCGGACGATTATTTTTAAAATTATACCAAAAAAAACGTTTTTCTTAAAAATCACACAAAAACTGCAGAAACTTTTTTATTTCTTTATAAAAAATTGTAAATTTTGTTTAAATAATTTTATTTTCATGAAATCTAATTAGAAATGTAGTTTTAAAATTTTTCGGTCGATTATTTTTAAAATTATACCAAAAAAACGTTTTTCTTAAAAATCACACAAAAACTGCAGAAACTTTTTTATTTCTTTATAAAAAAATGTAAATTTTGTTTAAATAATTTTATTTTTATGAAATCTAATTAGAAATGTAGTTTTAAAATTTTTCGGACGATTACTTTTAAAATTATATCAAAAAAACGTTATTTTTTAGAAATAATGCGTTTTTCTTAAAAATCAAACTAAAACTGCAGAAACTTTTTTATTTCTTTATAAAAAAATGTAAATTTTGTTTAAATAATTTTATTTTCATGAAATCTAATTAGAAATGTAGTTTTAAAATTTTTCGGACGATTACTTTTAAAATTATATCAAAAAAACGTTATTTTTTAGAAATAATGCGTTTTTCTTAAAAATCAAACAAAAACTGCTGTAACTTTTTTATTTCTTTATAAAAAAATGTAAATTTTGTTTAAATAATTTTATTTTCATGAAATCTAATTAGAAATGTAGTTTTAAAATTTTTCGGTCGATTATTTTTAAAATTATACCAAAAAAACGTTTTTCTTAAAAATCAAACAAAAACTGCTGTAACTTTTTTATTTCTTAATAAAAAATTGTAAATTTTGTTTAAATAATTTTATTTTCATGAAATCTAATTAGAAATGTAGTTTTAAAATTTTTCGGTCAATTATTTTTAAAATTATACCAAAAAAACATTTTTCTTAAAAATCACACAAAAACTGCAGAAACTTTTTTATTTCTTTATAAAAAAATGTAAATTTTGTTTAAATAATTTTATTTTCATGAAATCTAATTAGAAATGTAGTTTTAAAATTTTTCGGACGATTACTTTTAAAATTATATCAAAAAAACGTTGTTTTTTAGAAATAATGCGTTTTTCTTAAAAATCAAACTAAAACTGCAGAAACTTTTTTTTTTCTTTATAAAAAAATGTAAATTTTGTTTAAATAATTTTATTTTCATGAAATCTAATTAGAAATGTAGTTTTAAAATTTTTCGGACGATTATTTTTAAAATTATACCAAAAAAACGTTTTTCTTAAAAATCACACAAAAACTGCAGAAACTTTTTTATTTCTTTATAAAAAATTGTAAATTTTGTTTAAATAATTTTATTTTCATGAAATCTAATTAGAAATGTAGTTTTAAAATTTTTCGGTCGATTATTTTTAAAATTATACCAAAAAAACGTTTTTCTTAAAAATCACACAAAAACTGCAGAAACTTTTTTATTTCTTTATAAAAAAATGTAAATTTTGTTTAAATAATTTTATTTTTATGAAATCTAATTAGAAATGTAGTTTTAAAATTTTTCGGACGATTACTTTTAAAATTATATCAAAAAAACGTTATTTTTTAGAAATAATGCGTTTTTCTTAAAAATCAAACTAAAACTGCAGAAACTTTTTTATTTCTTTATAAAAAAATGTAAATTTTGTTTAAATAATTTTATTTTCATGAAATCTAATTAGAAATGTAGTTTTAAAATTTTTCGGACGATTACTTTTAAAATTATATCAAAAAAACGTTATTTTTTAGAAATAATGCGTTTTTCTTAAAAATCAAACAAAAACTGCTGTAACTTTTTTATTTCTTTATAAAAAAATGTAAATTTTGTTTAAATAATTTTATTTTCATGAAATCTAATTAGAAATGTAGTTTTAAAATTTTTCGGTCGATTATTTTTAAAATTATACCAAAAAAACGTTTTTCTTAAAAATCAAACAAAAACTGCTGTAACTTTTTTATTTCTTAATAAAAAATTGTAAATTTTGTTTAAATAATTTTATTTTCATGAAATCTAATTAGAAATGTAGTTTTAAAATTTTTCGGTCAATTATTTTTAAAATTATACCAAAAAAACATTTTTCTTAAAAATCACACAAAAACTGCAGAAACTTTTTTATTTCTTTATAAAAAAATGTAAATTTTGTTTAAATAATTTTATTTTCATGAAATCTAATTAGAAATGTAGTTTTAAAATTTTTCGGACGATTACTTTTAAAATTATATCAAAAAAACGTTGTTTTTTAGAAATAATGCGTTTTTCTTAAAAATCAAACTAAAACTGCAGAAACTTTTTTTTTTCTTTATAAAAAAATGTAAATTTTGTTTAAATAATTTTATTTTCATGAAATCTAATTAGAAATGTAGTTTTAAAATTTTTCGGACGATTATTTTTAAAATAATACCAAAAAAACGTTTTTCTTAAAAATCACACAAAAACTGCAGAAACTTTTTTATTTCTTTATAAAAAATTGTAAATTTTGTTTAAATAATTTTATTTTCATGAAATCTAATTAGAAATGTAGTTTTAAAATTTTTCGGTCGATTATTTTTAAAATTATACCAAAAAAACGTTTTTCTTAAAAATCACACAAAAACTGCAGAAACTTTTTTATTTCTTTATAAAAAAATGTAAATTTTGTTTAAATAATTTTATTTTTATGAAATCTAATTAGAAATGTAGTTTTAAAATTTTTCGGACGATTACTTTTAAAATTATATCAAAAAAACGTTATTTTTTAGAAATAATGCGTTTTTCTTAAAAATCAAACTAAAACTGCAGAAACTTTTTTATTTCTTTATAAAAAAATGTAAATTTTGTTTAAATAATTTTATTTTCATGAAATCTAATTAGAAATGTAGTTTTAAAATTTTTCGGACGATTACTTTTAAAATTATATCAAAAAAACGTTATTTTTTAGAAATAATGCGTTTTTCTTAAAAATCAAACAAAAACTGCTGTAACTTTTTTATTTCTTTATAAAAAAATGTAAATTTTGTTTAAATAATTTTATTTTCATGAAATCTAATTAGAAATGTAGTTTTAAAATTTTTCGGTCGATTATTTTTAAAATTATACCAAAAAAACGTTTTTCTTAAAAATCAAACAAAAACTGCTGTAACTTTTTTATTTCTCAATAAAAAATTGTAAATTTTGTTTAAATAATTTTATTTTCATAAAATCTAATTAGAAATGTAGTTTTAAAATTTTTCGGTCAATTATTTTTAAAATTATACCAAAAAAACATTTTTCTTAAAAATCACACAAAAACTGCAGAAACTTTTTTATTTCTTTATAAAAAAATGTAAATTTTGTTTAAATAATTTTATTTTCATGAAATCTAATTAGAAATGTAGTTTTAAAATTTTTCGGACGATTACTTTTAAAATTATATCAAAAAAACGTTGTTTTTTAGAAATAATGCGTTTTTCTTAAAAATCAAACTAAAACTGCAGAAACTTTTTTTTTTCTTTATAAAAAAATGTAAATTTTGTTTAAATAATTTTATTTTCATGAAATCTAATTAGAAATGTAGTTTTAAAATTTTTCGGACGATTATTTTTAAAATTATACCAAAAAAACGTTTTTCTTAAAAATCACACAAAAACTGCAGAAACTTTTTTATTTCTTTATAAAAAATTGTAAATTTTGTTTAAATAATTTTATTTTCATGAAATCTAATTAGAAATGTAGTTTTAAAATTTTTCGGTCGATTATTTTTAAAATTATACCAAAAAAACGTTTTTCTTAAAAATCACACAAAAACTGCAGAAACTTTTTTATTTCTTTATAAAAAAATGTAAATTTTGTTTAAATAATTTTATTTTCATGAAATCTAATTAGAAATGTAGTTTTAAAATTTTTCGGACGATTATTTTTAAAACTATACCAAAAAAACGTTTTTCTTAAAAATCACACAAAAACTGCAGAAACTTTTTTATTTCTTTATAAAAAATTGTAAATTTTGTTTAAATAATTTTATTTTCATGAAATCTAATTAGAAATGTAGTTTTAAAATTTTTCGGTCGATTATTTTTAAAATTATACCAAAAAAAACGTTTTTCTTAAAAATCACACAAAAACTGCAGAAACTTTTTTATTTCTTTATAAAAAAATGTAAACTTTGTTTAAATAATTTTATTTTCCTGAAATCTAATTAGAAATGTAGTTTTAAAATTTTTCGGACGATTACTTTTAAAATTATATCAAAAAAAACGTTATTTTTTAGAAATAATGCGTTTTTCTTAAAAATCAAACTAAAACTGCAGAAACTTTTTTATTTCTTTATAAAAAAATGTAAATTTTGTTTAAATAATTTTATTTTCATGAAATCTAATTAGAAATGTAGTTTTAAAATTTTTCGGACGATTACTTTTAAAATTATATCAAAAAAACGTTATTTTTTAGAAATAATGCGTTTTTCTTAAAAATCAAACAAAAACTGCTGTAACTTTTTTATTTCTTTATAAAAAAATGTAAATTTTGTTTAAATAATTTTATTTTCATGAAATCTAATTAGAAATGTAGTTTTAAAATTTTTCGGTCGATTATTTTTAAAATTATACCAAAAAAACGTTTTTCTTAAAAATCACACAAAAACTGCAGAAACTTTTTTATTTCTTTATAAAAAAATGTAAATTTTGTTTAAATAATTTTATTTTCATGAAATCTAATTAGAAATGTAGTTTTAAAATTTTTCGGACGATTACTTTTAAAATTATATCAAAAAAACGTTATTTTTTAGAAATAATGCGTTTTTCTTAAAAATCAAACAAAAACTGCTGTAACTTTTTTATTTCTTTATAAAAAAATGTAAATTTTGTTTAAATAATTTTATTTTCATGAAATCTAATTAGAAATGTAGTTTTAAAATTTTTCGGTCGATTATTTTTAAAATTATACCAAAAAAACGTTTTTCTTAAAAATCACACAAAAACTGCAGAAACTTTTTTATTTCTTTATAAAAAAATGTAAATTTTGTTTAAATAATATTATTTTCATGAAATCTAATTAGAAATGTAGTTTTAAAATTTTTCGGACGATTACTTTTAAAATTATATCAAAAAAACGTTATTTTTTAGAAATAATGCGTTTTTCTTAAAAATCAAACAAAAACTGCTGTAACTTTTTTATTTCTTTATAAAAAAATGTAAATTTTGTTTAAATAATATTATTTTCATGAAATCTAATTAGAAATGTAGTTTTAAAATTTTTCGGACGATTACTTTTAAAATTATATCAAAAAAACGTTATTTTTTAGAAATAATGCGTTTTTCTTAAAAATCAAACAAAAACTGCTGTAACTTTTTTATTTCTTTCTAAAAAAATGTAAATTTTGTTTATATAATTTTATTTTCATGAAATCTAATTAGAAATGTAGTTTTAAAATTTTTCGGTCGATTATTTTTAAAATTATACCAAAAAAACGTTTTTCTTAAAAATCAAACAAAAACTGCTGTAACTTTTTTATTTCTTAATAAAAAACTGTAAATTTTGTTTAAATAATTTTATTTTCATGAAATCTAATTAGAAATGTAGTTTTAAAATTTTTCGGACGATTATTTTTAAAATTATACCAAAAAAACGTTTTTCTTAAAAATCACACAAAAACTGCAGAAACTTTTTTATTTCTTTATAAAAAATTGTAAATTTTGTTTAAATAATTTTATTTTCATGAAATCTAATTAGATATGTAGTTTTAAAATTTTTCGGTCGATTATTTTTAAAATTATACCAAAAAAACGTTTTTCTTAAAAATCACACAAAAACTGCAGAAACTTTTTTATTTCTTTATAAAAAAATGTAAATTTTGTTTAAATAATTTTATTTTCATGAAATCTAATTAGAAATGTAGTTTTAAAATTTTTCGGACGATTACTTTTAAAATTATATCAAAAAAACGTTATTTTTTAGAAATAATGCGTTTTTCTTAAAAATCAAACTAAAACTGCAGAAACTTTTTTATTTCTTTATAAAAAAATGTAAATTTTGTTTAAATAATTTTATTTTCATGAAATCTAATTAGAAATGTAGTTTTAAAATTTTTCGGTCGATTATTTTTAAAATTATACCAAAAAAACGTTTTTCTTAAAAATCACACAAAAACTGCAGAAACTTTTTTATTTCTTTATAAAAAAATGTAAATTTTGTTTAAATAATTTTATTTTCATGAAATCTAATTAGAAATGTAGTTTTAAAATTTTTCGGACGATTACTTTTAAAATTATATCAAAAAAACGTTATTTTTTAGAAATAATGCGTTTTTCTTAAAAATCAAACAAAAACTGCTGTAACTTTTTTATTTCTTTATAAAAAAATGTAAATTTTGTTTAAATAATTTTATTTTCATGAAATCTAATTAGAAATGTAGTTTTAAAAGTTTTCGGTCGATTATTTTTAAAATTATACCAAAAAAACGTTTTTCTTAAAAATCACACAAAAACTGCAGAAACTTTTTTATTTCTTTATAAAAAAATGTAAATTTTGTTTAAATAATATTATTTTCATGAAATCTAATTAGAAATGTAGTTTTAAAATTTTTCGGACGATTACTTTTAAAATTATATCAAAAAAACGTTATTTTTTAGAAATAATGCGTTTTTCTTAAAAATCAAACAAAAACTGCTGTAACTTTTTTATTTCTTTATAAAAAAATGTAAATTTTGTTTAAATAATATTATTTTCATGAAATCTAATTAGAAATGTAGTTTTAAAATTTTTCGGACGATTACTTTTAAAATTATACCAAAAAAACGTTTTTCTTAAAAATCACACAAAAACTGCAGAAACTTTTTATTTCTTTATAAAAAATTGTAAATTTTGTTTAAATAATTTTATTTTCATGAAATCTAATTAGAAATGTAGTTTTAAAATTTTTCGGTCGATTATTTTTAAAATTATACCAAAAAAACGTTTTTCTTAAAAATCACACAAAAACTGCAGAAACTTTTTTATTTCTTTATAAAAAAATGTAAATTTTGTTTAAATAATTTTATTTTCATGAAATCTAATTAGAAATGTAGTTTTAAAATTTTTCTGTCTATTATTTTTGAAATTATACCAAAAAAACGTTATTTTTTAGAAATAATGCGTTTTTCTTAAAAATCAAACAAAAACTGCTGTAACTTTTTTATTTCTTTATAAAAAAATGTAAATTTTGTTTAAATAATTTTATTTTCATGAAATCTAATTAGAAATGTAGTTTTAAAATTTTTCTGTCGATTATTTTTAAAATTATACCAAAAAAACGTTATTTTTTAGAAATAATGCGTTTTTCTTAAAAATCAAACAAAAACTGCTGTAACTTTTTTATTTCTTTATAAAAAAATGTAAATTTTGTTTAAATAATTTTATTTTCATGAAATCTAATTAGAAATGTAGTTTTAAAATTTTTCGGTCGATTATTTTTAAAATTATACCAAAAAAACGTTTTTCTTAAAAATCACACAAAAACTGCAGAAACTTTTTTATTTCTTTATAAAAAAATGTAAATTTTGTTTAAATAATTTTATTTTCATGAAATCTAATTAGAAATGTAGTTTTAAAATTTTTCGGTCGATTATTTTTAAAATTATACCAAAAAAACGTTTTTCTTAAAAATCACACAAAAACTGCAAAAACTCCTTATTTCTTTATAAAAAAATGTAAATTTTGTTTAAATAATTTTATTTTCTTGAAATCTAATTAGAAATGTAGTTTTAAAATTTTTCGGACGATTACTTTTAAAATTATATCAAAAAAACGTTATTTTTTAGAAATAATGCGTTTTTCTTAAAAATCAAACTAAAACTGCAGAAACTTTTTTATTTCTTTATAAAAAAATGTAAATTTTGTTTAAATAATTCTATTTTCATGAAATCTAATTAGAAATGTAGTTTTAAAATTTTTCGGACGATTACTTTTAAAATTATATCAAAAAAACGTTATTTTTTAGAAATAATGCGTTTTTCTTAAAAATCAAACAAAAACTGCTGTAACTTTTTTATTTCTTTATAAAAAAATGTAAATTTTGTTTAAATAATTTTATTTTCATGAAATCTAATTAGAAATGTAGTTTTAAAATTTTTCGGTCGATTATTTTTAAAATTATACCAAAAAAACGTTTTTCTGAAAAATCACACAAAAACTGCTGTAACTTTTTTATTTCTTTATAAAAAAATTAAAATTTTGTTTAAATAATATTATTTTCATGAAATCTAATTAGAAATGTAGTTTTAAAATTTTTCGGACGATTACTTTTAAAATTATATCAAAAAAACGTTATTTTTTAGAAATAATGCGTTTTTCTTAAAAATCAAACAAAAACTGCTGTAACTTTTTTATTTCTTTATAAAAAAATGTAAATTTTGTTTAAATAATATTATTTTCATGAAATCTAATTAGAAATGTAGTTTTAAAATTTTTCGGACGATTACTTTTAAAATTATATCAAAAAAACGTTATTTTTTAGAAATAATGCGTTTTTCTTAAAAATCAAACTAAAACTGCAGAAACTTTTTTATTTCTTTATAAAAAAATGTAAATTTTGTTTAAATAATTTTATTTTCATGAAATCTAATTAGAAATGTAGTTTTAAAATTTTTCGGACGATTACTTTTAAAATTATATCAAAAAAACGTTATTTTTTAGAAATAATGCGTTTTTCTTAAAAATCAAACAAAAACTGCTGTAACTTTTTTATTTCTTTATAAAAAAATGTAAATTTTGTTTAAATAATATTATTTTCATGAAATCTAATTAGAAATGTAGTTTTAAAATTTTTCGGACGATTACTTTTAAAATTATATTCAAAAAACGTTATTTTTTAGAAATAATGCGTTTTTCTTAAAAATCAAACAAAAACTGCTGTAACTTTTTTATTTCTTTATAAAAAAATGTAAATTTTGTTTAAATAATTTTATTTTCATAAAATCTAATTAGAAATGTAGTTTTAAAATTTTTCGGTCGATTATTTTTAAAATTATACCAAAAAAACGTTTTTCTTAAAAATCAAACAAAAACTGCTGTAACTTTTTTATTTCTTAATAAAAAACTGTAAATTTTGTTTAAATAATTTTATTTTCATGAAATCTAATTAGAAAAGTAGTTTTAAAATTTTTCGGACGATTATTTTTAAAATTATACCAAAAAAACGTTTTTCTTAAAAATCACACAAAAACTGTAGAAACTTTTTTATTTCTTTATAAAAAATTGTAAATTTTGTTTAAATAATTTTATTTTCATGAAATCTAATTAGATATGTAGTTTTAAAATTTTTCGGTCGATTATTTTTAAAATTATACCAAAAAAACGTTTTTCTTAAAAATCACACAAAAACTGCAGAAACTTTTTTATTTCTTTATAAAAAAATGTAAATTTTGTTAAAATAATTTTATTTTTATGAAATCTAATTAGAAATGTAGTTTTAAAATTTTTCGGACGATTACTTTTAAAATTATATCAAAAAAACGTTATTTTTTAGAAATAATGCGTTTTTCTTAAAAATCAAACTAAAACTGCAGAAACTTTTTTATTTCTTTATAAAAAAATGTAAATTTTGTTTAAATAATTTTATTTTCATGAAATCTAATTAGAAATGTAGTTTTAAAATTTTTCGGTCGATTATTTTTAAAATTATACCAAAAAAACGTTTTTCTTAAAAATCACACAAAAACTGCAGAAACTTTTTTATTTCTTTATAAAAAAATGTAAATTTTGTTTAAATAATTTTATTTTCATGAAATCTAATTAGAAATGTAGTTTTAAAATTTTTCGGACGATTACTTTTAAAATTATATCAAAAAAACGTTATTTTTTAGAAATAATGCGTTTTTCTTAAAATCAAACAAAAACTGCTGTAACTTTTTTATTTCTTTATAAAAAAATGTAAATTTTGTTTAAATAATTTTATTTTCATGAAATCTATTTAGAAATGTAGTTTTAAAATTTTTCGTTCGATTATTTTTAAAATTATACCAAAAAAACGTTTTTCTTAAAAATCACACAAAAACTGCAGAAACTTTTTTATTTCTTTATAAAAAAATGTAAATTTTGTTTAAATAATATTATTTTCATGAAATCTAATTAGAAATGTAGTTTTAAAATTTTTCGGACGATTACTTTTAAAATTATATCAAAAAAACGTTATTTTTTAGAAATAATGCGTTTTTCTTAAAAATCAAACAAAAACTGCTGTAACTTTTTTATTTCTTTATAAAAAAATGTAAATTTTGTTTAAATAATATTATTTTCATGAAATCTAATTAGAAATGTAGTTTTAAAATTTTTCGGACGATTACTTTTAAAATTATACCAAAAAAACGTTTTTCTTAAAAATCACACAAAAACTGCAGAAACTTTTTTATTTCTTTATAAAAAATTGTAAATTTTGTTTAAATAATTTTATTTTCATGAAATCTAATTAGAAATGTAGTTTTAAAATTTTTCGGTCGATTATTTTTAAAATTATACCAAAAAAACGTTTTTCTTAAAAATCACACAAAAACTGCAGAAACTTTTTTATTTCTTTATAAAAAAATGTAAATTTTGTTTAAATAATTTTATTTTCATGAAATCTAATTAGAAATGTAGTTTTAAAATTTTCGGACGATTACTTTTAAAATTATATCAAAAAAACGTTATTTTTTAGAAATAATGCGTTTTTCTTAAAAATCAAACTAAAACTGCAGAAACTTTTTTATTTCTTTATGAAAAATTGTAAATTTTGTTTAAATAATTTTATTTTCATGAAATCTAATTAGAAATGTAGTTTTAAAATTTTTCGGTCGATTATTTTTAAAATTATACCAAAAAAACGTTTTTCTTAAAAATCACACAAAAACTGCAGAAACTTTTTTATTTCTTTATAAAAAAATGTAAATTTTGTTTAAATAATTTTATTTTCATGAAATCTAATTAGAAATGTAGTTTTAAAATTTTTCGGACGATTACTTTTAAAATTATATCAAAAAAACGTTATTTTTTAGAAATAATGCGTTTTTCTTAAAAATCAAACAAAAACTGCTGTAACTTTTTTATTTCTTTATAAAGAAATGTAAATTTTGTTTAAATAATTTTATTTTCATGAAATCCAATTAGAAATGTAGTTTTAAAATTTTTCGGTCGATTATTTTTAAAATTATACCAAAAAAACGTTTTTCTTAAAAATCACACAAAAACTGCAGAAACTTTTTTATTTCTTTATAAAAAAATGTAAATTTTGTTTAAATAATAT